>JAMZAV010016974.1:0-33976 GCA_024449915.1 Sweltsa coloradensis | reverse complement strand
TTTGACAAGTTGGCAGGGCGGCCCCGTTCAAGCTGGAACAACTTAAATTTCCCCGCTGCACCTACAGCACAAAAAAGATCTTCCTAAAAGAGGATCGTTAAAATTTCTTGGCTGGGAGCAGCTTACTACACGACCAATCAAAGCGGTGTACCACAAAGGACTGGTTAAGCCCACCCTATTCAATATATACTCAGCGGACCTCCTAAACTTCCCCTGATGTGGTATCCATTTATTCGCGGACGATGATGCCCCGGCAGCTACTGAAAATTCCTACACTGACCGTAGCTTTACTCCAGGCAGGTCTCAACAAGATGGCAGCCTGGTATGCCAAAGGGCGAACTTCGATCAACCCCCCAAAACGAAAGCGGTTTATTTCACAAAGCGAGGAAAGCCGCTACTGCCCTATCTGGAGCTAGCAGGAGTACAGATCCCTTGGCAGCATCTCCCAACTCCCTTTGGGGGGTACGGGAGGATCCCGGCCTTACCTGGAAACCACATTAAAAACTCCATCGCAAAGTCACTGGAAAAGCGCACCCTCCCTCTACTACTCCCCAAATTGTTACGACCGTCTGACATCACAAAGATTCCGACGCCATCGCCATATGCCCAGTGGGCGTGTGACATCAGCAATTTGACACTACAAGAAAATGAATCTTGCGAATGGGTCTTGCCCGCGAACTCGCCCGCCCCCTTTCCCATCCACCTTACGAACCTAGAAATGGCATCAATAGCACCCCTTCTCGAATTCCCGAACATCTACAACGAAACCGACCAGACAAGAACGACCCAGGCCAGCCAGTTCCTTCCGAGCCCAAACGACATATAATCAGACCTATATCAGCAATCAGAACACCTCT
This sequence comes from Sweltsa coloradensis, assembly GCA_024449915.1. Taxonomy (NCBI): domain Eukaryota; kingdom Metazoa; phylum Arthropoda; class Insecta; order Plecoptera; family Chloroperlidae; genus Sweltsa; species Sweltsa coloradensis. The sequence continues at coordinate 33,119 of JAMZAV010016974.1, read as the reverse complement.
CACCATACCACCTCGTCATCTCAACCGAAAGCGGCCCCCGATGTTCCAAGGAGGTCTTCCACCGCCCGCCAAGAAGAGAGGGGAATAACAAAACCGTTCCTACTGTAAACTTATTTTTGCCCCACCCACATCATACTGTACAATTATCTGGCGGATGATCCGCTATTCCCCAAATTAAACCCCCCCCCTTCCCAATCATACAGTCTGGAAAAATCCACGACTCCGCGTTCTCATCATCAGGCACCCCCATCAAACCGTAATTTATGGCCATCAGAGGCCGGCATTTACATTGCCACTCACGGACAAAGCGTTCCGATGAGAAGAAGATAGATATATGTGTTTGAAGATTATATTGTTTTCTAAGTGTATAAATAACAAAATAAAATGATGCCAGTAATTGCCAAACAAAAATTATATATGTGAATGACAAAAAAAATTAAAGAAATGTGTATGATGTGAATTAAATTTTATTTAATAGATTACTTTGGATGAAAAATTTAGAAAGTTTGTCACCGTTATCATATGATAGAAGTTCTTCATATGATTGGGAGAGATCAAATTGCGTGCGCATAGGCATCATATTTGGTACATTCTGCTAGCATATGGTGTACGGTTAAAGGTATATCACATGTGTTGCATATGGGAATAAACCGTTTCTCTGGTTAAGAGATATCCGTGAGTTAGACGAGTGTGGCCTATTCAAATTCTGGAAAATACCACCTTTTCTCTACGTGAAAGTCGAGACGTATAGGTGGACGATTTATATAAGTCAGTGTGGGCATCACACTATACGCAATTTGATATTTTGCAAAACATCCCAACATGCTTGTCGCAAATCCAACAATCTTTGCTTGAATCCACTCTTGACATCTGGAACGGGAACTAGATTGAAATCAACGTCGCGATGCTGGGAAAGCTTCCTTAGCAGCCCGATCAGCGTGTTCATTTCCCTCTATGCCCACGTGTCCAGGTACGACGACGTGAGCAACTAGGGCGCTTCAACCGGTTAGGTCATATTGCGCCGCCTGTGAATGAAAGTAAATTAGAAGAGTTAATGCAGGTATGTTTGATGATTAGATTGTTTTCTAAGTGTATAAATAACAAAATAAATTGAAGATGAAGAAAGTAATAGCAAAATAAAAGTTATGTATGTTAATGAAAATAAAGAAAATAAAGAAATGTGTATGAAGATAATTAAAGTTTGTTAAATAGATTACTTTGGATGAGAAATTTGGAAAGTTTGTCGCCGTTATCATATGATAGAAGTTCTTCATATGATTGGGAGAGATCAAATTGCGTGCGCATAGGCATCATATTTGGTACATTCTGCTAGCATATGGTGAACGGTTAAAGGTATATCACATGTGTTGCATATGGGAATAAACCGTTTCTCTGGTTAAGAGATATCCGTGTGTTAGGCGTGTGTGCCCTATACGAAGTCTAGACAATACCACCTCTTCTCTACGTGAGAGTCGAGACGTAGGTGAACGAATTTTGTTAGTCAATGTGGGCATCACACTATGCAATTATTAATTTGCACCACATTCGAAGATGCTTGTCCGAAATCCATAATCGTTGCTTGAATCCACTCTTGACATCTGGAACGGGAACTAGATTGAAATCAACGTCGCGACGCTGGGAAGCTTCCTTAGCAGCCCGATCAGCGTGTTCATTTCCCTCTATGCCCACGTGTCCAGGTATCCAGCAAAACTCTATTATATAACCCTTAGAGGTTAGTTTTTCTAAATAGAATTGGATGTCTTGTACCAAATGATGACTTGAATACATGAGTTCTATAGCTTGAAGTGAACTTAAACTATCTGAACACAAAAGGTATTCTCCACAACGACAGCGTAGAATGTATTTAAGAGCTTCACGGATGGCGAATAACTCTGCAGTGAAAACTGAACACACGTCGCTTAGCCTGAAACGTTCAGTTAAGGTGGAGCAATAAAAAGCACTTCCAACCTTGTTGTCAATTTTGGAGCCATCTGTGAATACCAAAGTAAACCTTTGATGTTCATGGCAAATCTCTCATAAGTTAATTTTGAATACACTATCGCAAGTAGAGTTTTTATCAAAACGACAAAGGTCAAATATAATAATCGGCTCTGGTGTAAACCAGGGCGGGTTATTGCTAAATACAAAATTAAAAACTTTTGGCAGATGAAATTCTATAAGATTAAACAAAAGTTTACATCTTAATCCCGTTGGAAGAGATGCCTTGGGTTTGTTATCAAAGTGTCTGACATATGTCGCGTTAAAAACATTCCGATTTGCTGGATGGTTAGGCATAGCTTTAATTTTCATTACATACGTACCCATCAAGAGGTTTCTCCGTTCTGCCATGGAGGACACACCTGACTCGGCATACAAGCTGACTACCGGGCTTGTTCGAAATGCACCAAGAGCAAGACGAAGACCACTATGGTGGACAGTGGCTAGAAGTTTAAGGGTTGTGTCACTTGCTGAAGAGTATACGAAACATCCATAGTCCATCTTGGAGCAAACTAGAGATCCGTAAATTCTCAACATGCAAGTCCTATCTGCACCCCACGATGTATTACTGAGAACTTTCAATAGGTAGATTTTCAACATGCACTTTTTGCGTAACTCAACAACGTGGTCTTTCCAATCTAGCTTTTTGTCAAACACCATGCCGAGAAGACGGACATTTGTTTTGAATAGAAGTTCTACATTGTTAAACGATAGTTGTGGGTCATTTTGGATTCCTTGAAGACGGCAAAAGTGAATGCACTGAGTTTTTTCGGGAGAGAATCGATTCCCCCGCTTTCGAGCCCATTCACTTATATTGTTCAATCCAATTTTCACGTAGCTTTGAGCTGTTGATAAATTTACCGATCTGTAGAAGATTCCCAGGTCATCTACAAATAGGCACGACATTAGGCTCTTTGGAATACAATCCACTACACTGTTTATTCCAATAGCAAACAGTGATACCGACAAGACCGAGCCTTGTGGTACACCTGTTTCCAGTGAGAACGAGTCTGACAAAACATTGTTAACACGCACTTTGAAAATTCTATCTTTTAAAAAGTTTTCTAAAAATTTTGGCATGTGCCCTCTAAAACCCCACTCGTGAATCTGTTGAAGTATATTATACCTCCATGTTGTATCGTATGCTTTTTCAATGTCAAAAAGCACACCAACAACATGTTGTTTTGCAACAAACCCTTCTTGAATAAACGTCTCTAATCGAACCAAGTGGTCGAAGGTATCCAGCAAAACTCTATTATAAGTATATTCCTTAGATTTTCGTTTTCCTTAATGGTACTGGATGTCTTGTACCTAATGATGACTTGAATACATGAGTTTTATAGCTTGAAGTGAACTTAAGCTTTCTGAACACAAAAGGTATTCTCCACAACGACAACGTAGAATGTATTGTCATGCTTAGCTAGTTAGGCCCTTTGGGTTTGAGGGTGGTGTTCACCAAATGAGAGTTTTAGTGGGGCGTGGCGATAACTCTTTAGGCTTTTAAACAGCTAAAACATTGACCGGAACCGATGTTAGATGGGTATTAGGTGGGTGTTCTGGGATTGGGGTTCACACTTGACAAGCCATGGTTTTTCAAGTAAGAGAGCATCTGTATTTGAGATAAGTAAACAAACCTATTTCTGTCTTACTTAGGTATAGTCCCGGGCTTTAAAACCCTTGGTGGAACGTGGTTCAGTTATCCCCATGATTACAAGCCTGACTGATTATTTAGTGGACATAGTAAACTTACTGTTTGGTTCCCTGGACTCTGGGTGGAATGGTGGATGCTGGTGTCCTGGATCCTGGATGGGTGTTCGAGGGTTCCCTCGTAGCCCCTGGAAGGGTTCCTGAAGTCTTCTACTTCGCCTCTTCAGATGGCTAAATCCATATGGGTTCCACGCTCACTCACGTCTCGTTTGATCACGTAGTCATTGGCTCAACCTTCTCAATTACCCCGCTAGTTCGACTCCTCGACCGTCACCCGTGTCGCTCTCCAGCCGGTGTTTCCTTTATCGCATCCGCCACCTACGTCATAACGCTCTCGGCCAATCAGCGCCTTTCTCTCCTACCACGGGTCAGACCGGCCCCCCGTGTTTCCTCATTTAATCGCTGCCAAAGTCCGACGTTAGTTTGCTTAATTACCTGTGAAAATGACTGACGACGATAGAACGCAGGTCAATGCTTGAAACAATCTATGCCCGTGTCTTTTGAGAAATAGCCCGAGTAAATGCTGAGGCAGGTCTAGGCAACTTCCTAAGTTGGAACAATTCTCAGCCGTTGACCTGGGTAGCACCGGTGCGATCGAGAAATTTGACGTCATGCATGATTGTGACATCTTCCCGGTTGAGTAGACACATGTGTTAGGGTCCCAACCCTAATACATGACATGCCCCCCCCCTTCCATAGGGCACGACCCCGTGACCTGGGCTGCTTGTAGCTCGAAGACCTCCATTGACTATTAACATTTCCTTTTGCCCTCTCCTGAGGGAAATTGGGGGTCGGGTTTGACCCTTAATCCAGAGTACTCCGTTATCCGTTTGTGGCTGTAAGGACATTTTGCCTGGGTACATTTCGTCTGTCCTCTCCTGAGTTCAGAGTAATTCGTAACCGGAAAACCATGGCTGTAGAATCCTCTTGCGATGATGTCTTCCTCATCTCTTCTCGTTCTTCTGTCTGTTCTTCTGTCTTCTGTTCTTCTGTCTGTTCTTCTGTCTGATGATGTCCTCTTCCTTTGTCCTCTTCAGATGATGTCCTCTTCCTCCAGAGTCCACACTGAAAATCCTATTCCCAAGAAATGCAACAAAACTAACTTCCCCCACCCAATGCAAAAAAAAAACTGTCCACGTTCCCCCCAAAGGACAAATGCATGAACTTACCTGTTCAGAATACATCAGGATCTACCTAAAAGAAGTGACTCGACGACAGTAAGACTCCTATGCAAAGCTCTAATTAAACGTATTTTGGTTTACCTGTAGATCCCTAGTTTAGCTATACACAAGACCCCTCACGAGAAAACCGAAACATAAATATAGAACGCAAGGTATGTGTCTGTGCGTAAAATCCAAAAAGAAAACAATAGTCATGCAATTAAGTCAAACTGTCATAATTCCCTGTATAATAAGATTCAAAAAAAAAATATATACAATACCGAGGCTCCTGTAAACCTCTAGACTAATGAAAAAGAAAAATTACAGAACGCTCTCGACAGTGTTGATGTCCGGAAGCCCCACAGTCAACGGGCTCCGCCATCAGAGAAGCTGGTATTTGCAGCTTGGTAAGTACAAGTCCTCCTCTCAATCCACGTGACCACTGTAACATAAATAATAAAACAGCAGAAACCGCACGTGACAGCTCTTCCGGACCACAACATCAACATGAGGGGGACTGACCTTGACGGCAGCGAAAGTGGGCCAGTGAAGAAAATTGCGGCCCTAAGCCCCATTTTACACTTTATAATTTCTTTGACGAAAGTCTACAGAGTAAAATTTGCAATCAAACAAAAAGAAACTTTTTCACAGTTTAAAATAGCCATTAGTAAGTAGAAAGTCAAATTTTTCCCTTTTAAAGAATCAGTGACACTTTTAATTTAACCATTAAAATCAACAAATAAGATGCTGCCGACAGGTAAAAATAAAAAAAAATATTCTTTGTTTTGTTTACCTCAAAAAATGAAGTGAATTGAAATGCAAGTAAAACAATTAAATTACAAAACCATTCACAAATAAGTCCACAAAAAAAACTAGTTGAATCCTTTACACAACATTTATGCTTATTGCATTTCATTTACCACAGTACAAGACAACTATTAGTCAGCAAAATAATGTAAACAAAACAAAGAAATGAGAAACAAAGTTACAACAGTGTAGTCGCTTTGTCACTCCAGCACAGGCCTAGTAAACTGAACCAGCTGTTTCCCTCCCAGGTGTCTACTCCGCCGAGGCTTTTTACCTCCCATTGTCATTGTAAGACAAGAAATGAAAATCTTTGCTTTGGGCATCCAGATTGAAAAAAACATTCAAAAAATTTAAATATTAAACTCGATAATTCACAACTTTAGAAAGTTATACAAATAAATCCTCCAAATTTTGAAAAATAATAATCGACTCAAGTCAGCAAAATTTAAAAAACCTCAAAAGAAAATTACAAAAGCATTTTAGCACAAGAAACCATCAAGTAGTCGACCGACTTGCTGACTAATTTACCTATTCTCATGTTTGAACCCAAAGTACTACGCCCTCGGCGCAGTATAGTGCCAAAGAAAAATAAATCAAATCACGTCAACATTTTATTACAGACAATTACCACTACGAAATAAACCTAAGATTCCAAAAATATTCATCAATGAAAACAAATTTTAATTAAAACTACTTCCGCTCACTCAATACTTACGGACTCGATTGCGACCAACGATGCTTTCTAATTAAAAGCGCAAGTAAGCAGGATTTTAACCATGGATTAATAACTCGAGTACTTTGTCAAAAATCTATACGACCAAACCAACTTTTTCCCAAATTTGAAAATCCAAAGATAGACAAAAAACTAGGGGTGACCATCCTTCACTAAGCATAACTTAACCTAAATGTATTATAGAAAATACAGTGAAATAAACCTAAATTCCAGATCCGGTTTTGTTAGCTGAAGGCCAGAGGAAAATAAACCTAACTTAATGTAAATCTTAATTCTAGCCATCAGGACACCCCTAAACGATACCACACGATGTTACCACCCCCTTTTCAATCACAACAACAGTAGGGTTGATCAGTCCCCTACCGTGTTCACCACATCAAGTACACAATTGGCTTCCCACGATCCGATACCGGCCAGCCGACGCACGGAAGTCATAGCAGCCGATCACAAGGAGTCAGCATCCGGTTTCATATTCAAGCACACGCGCCGGCAGGTAGCTAGGCTGCCCGCACGAGTGATTGACCTGTCGCCAAGTTCCACACGTGGAACCAACAAACCGTATTCAAACCATGGTCTTATAAACCACCTGAAGATATAATCAGGCGCGACCACGAAGAATATTTCTCCAAAATCAAAATCCAAAATGAAATATTAAACCACTCAACCCTTTGGGTCTTGGCGGACATCACTTTGGACCTACGTCCTTATGTTAATACCATCCTCAAGAACACCAGGTATTAAATACCCGAGGACGTGCGACCTACTATAATGCTTTATAACCATCCACAGTAGGTTATATTCTAATTCTTTTTGAAATTGCCATGCCAACCACGACATACCATTGTAGCTGCTATACTTAAACCATGGTCCCATATAACCACCCTTAGACAATCGTTGTGAGAAAATCACGGGCAAGACCACGTACAGCGATACCAAATTAATATCCACACGTAAACACAACTAAATACACAACAACAAAACACCGACACACCAGCGGCCATTATTTAGGACTTACGCCTTATGTTAACCTCTACATGTCTCTACATGTCAACCACGACATGCCATTCTAGCTGAATTAGACCATGGCCATCCATTACCACCCGTAGATAATCGTTGTGGGAAAATCACGGGCAAGACCACGTACAGCGATTCCAAATTTAAAATCCATAAATTAAAAAACAACTAAAATCACAAGAAAACAACGACCCACCAGCGGCCATTATTTAGGACTTACGCCTTATGGTATCCCCAGAAATACCCCGGTATTAAATACCCGCAATTATAATTTACCGATTGCAACCACTAAAAATCGGTGATAGCCCTAACTCCTTTTAAAAACCTATAAACCTCATATTTTGTGTCTACCATGCTAGAGATACGAATCCAGGCCACTATGTGAAAACACATAGCTGATGCATCTAAAAGCACGAACACTAAATGGGAACCACGACATTCCTCTAAAATATATACCTCAATAATTTCCATAGTCGCCATTCATAGGAAAACAAAAACCCCTAAACAACCCTGGGAGTGCCGGAGAAAATAAATATCCCCCCCCCCCCCACGACAAATTGCCTGGTTGCTTTCCACACCACAAAAAGCAGGACCCCGGAGGGTTTTCCACCATAGTATCTCTCGCCGTTTTACATACTGGGGAAAACGAACCCAAAAACCCCCATTGAAAAAACAAAAAGCAATCCGATCCCTTATCTGACTTTGAAAATTATATTCTTTAAAAAGTTTTTCTAAAAATTTTGGCATGTGCCCTCTAAACCCCACTCGTGAATCTGTTGAAGTATATTATACCTCCATGTTGTATCGTATGCTTTTTCAATGTCAAAGCACACCAACAACATGTTGTTGCCAACAAACCCTTCTTGAATAAACGTCTCTATTCGAACCAAGTGTCGAAGGTATTCAGCAAAACTCTATTATAAGTAATTCCTTAGATTTTCGTTTTCCTTAATGGTACTGGATGTCTTGTATCCTAATGATGACTTGAATACATGAGGTTTTATAGCTTGAAGTGAATTAGCTTTCTGACACAAAAGGTATTCGCCACAACGACAACGTAGAATGTATTGTCATGCTTAGCTAGTTAGGCCCTTTGGCTTGAGGTGGTTGGTGTCACCAAATGAGAGTTTTAGGGGTGGCCGTGGCGATAACTCTTTAGGCCTTAACAGCTAAAAACATTGACCGGACCGATGTTGGCCTGGGTATTAGGTGGGTTGTTCTGGGGATTGGGTTCACACATTGACAAGACATGGTGTCAAGTAAGAGAGCATCGTGTAGTTGAGAGATAAGTAAACAAACCTATTTCTGTCTTACTTAGGTCTAGTCCCTGCGTAACCCCTGGTTGGAACGTGTTTCAGGTATCCCATGATTACAAGCCTGACTCGATCTTTAGTGACATAGTGACTTACTGATTGGTTCCCCTGGACTCTGGGTGGAATGTGGGACTGCCTGGGCGTCCTGGATCTCTGGATGGGTGTTCGAGGGGTTCCCGCGTTAGTCCCTGGAAGGGTTCCTGAAGTCTTCTTAACTTCGCCTCTCAGATGGCTAAATACCATATGGGTTCCACGCTCACTCACGTCAGTTGATCATCGTAGTCAGGCTAACCTCTTCAATTACCCGCTAGTTCGACTCCCGGACACGTAACCCGTGGTCGCTCTCCAGCCGGTGTTCCGTATCGCATCCGCACCTACGTCATACGCTTCTCCCGGCCAATGCAGCGCACGTCTCTCATACACGGAGTCAGACCGGAGCCCTGTGTTCCTCAGTTAAGCGCTGCCAAAGTCGACGTTAGTTTGATTTAATTACCTGGTGAAAATGACTGACGACGATTAGAACGCAGGCAATGCTCTGGAACAATTCTATGGCCCGTGTCTATGGAAAAAGCCGAGTAAATGCTGAGGCAGGGTCTAGGCAACTTCCTAAGTGAACAATTCTCAGCGTTGACCTGGGTTAGCATCCGGTGCGATCGAGTAATTGACACGTCAGCATGATTGTGACATCTTCCGGTGAGTAGGACACATGTGTTAGGGGTCCCAACCCTAATACATGACATGGCCCCACCCTTCCATAGGGCACGACCCCGTGACCGGGATGCTTGTAGATCGAAGACCTCCATTGACTATAACATTGCCTCTGCCCTCTCCTGAGGGATTGGGGGTCGGTGGACCCTTAATCCAGAGTACATCCGTATCGTTGATGGCTGTAAGGCACCATGTGCCTGGGTACATCGTCTGTCTCCTCTCCTGAGTTCAGAGTAATTCGTAACCCGGAAACATGGCGTAGAATCCTCTTGCATGATGTCTTCCTCATCTCTTCGTTCTTCTGTCTGTTCTCTGTCTTTCTGTTCTTCTGTCTGTTCTTTCGTGATGATGTCCTCTTCCTTTGTCCTTCTTCAGATGATGTCCTCTCTCCAGAGTCCACATGAAAATCCTATTCCCAAGAAATGCAACAAAAACTAATTCCCCCACCAATGCAAAAAAAAACTGTCCACGTTCCCCCCAAAGGACAAAGCATGAACTTACCTGTTCAGAATACATCAGGATCGACTAAAAGAAGTGACCGACGACAGTTAAGACTTCCTATGCAAAGCTCTAATTAAACGTATTTTTGGTACCGTAGATCCTAGTTTAGCTATACACAAGACACATCAAGAGAAAACGAAAACTAAATATAGCACGCAAGTATGTGTCTGTGCCTAAAATCAAAAGAAACCAATAGTCAGCAATTAGTCAAACTGGTCATTTAATTCCCTGTATAATCAGATTCAAAAAAAAATATATTACAATACGAGGCTATGTAAACCTCTAGACTATTCACAAAGAAAAATTACAGAACGCTCTCGACAGTGTTGTGCCGGAAGCCCCACAGTCAACGGGCTCAGCCATCAGAGACGCTGGTATTTGCAGACTTGTAAGTACAAAGTCCTCCTCTCAATCCACTGACACTTGAACATAAATAATAAACACAGCAGAAACCGCACGGGACAGCTCTTCCGGACCAACAACATCAACATGAGAGGGACTGACCTTGGACGGCAGCGAAAGTGGGCCAGTGAAGAGGAAATTGCGACTAAGCACATTTTACACTTTAGTAATTTCTTTGCTGAAAACTCTACAGAGTAAAAGAAGAAACAAACAAAAAAAACTTTTAACAATTAAAATAGCCATTAGTAAGATAGAAAGTCATTTCCATTTTAAGAATCAGTGAACTTGATTAACCAAAAATCAACAAATAAGATGCTGGGTGATGCCGACAGGCCCCCCCCCCCCCCTCCAAAAAATATCTTTGTTTGTTTACCTCAAAAATGAAGTGAATGAAATGCAAGTAAAACAATTTAAATTACAAACCATCACAAATAAGTCCACAAAAAAAATAGTTGAATCCTTTACACAACATTTTGCTATGCATTCATTACCACAGTACAAAGACAACTATTAGTAAGCAAACTAATGAAACAAAACAAAGAAATGAGAGAATGTACAACAGTGTAGTCGCTTGTCACCCAGCACAGGCATAGGTAAACTGAACCAGTGTTCCCCCCCAGGGTCTTAACTCCGCACGAGGCTTAGTACCTCCCATTGTCATTGTAAGCACAAGAAATGAACCTGCTTGGACATCCAGAGTGTGTGAAAACCAACATCAAATATTCAAAAGATTAAAACTCGATTAATTCACAACTTCAGAAAGTTATACAAAAAATCCCTCCAAATTTTGAATATAAATACGACTTCAAGTCAGACAAAGTTTAAAACACTCAAAAGAAATTCCACACAATTTAGCACAAGAAACATCAAGTAGTCGAACCGACTTGTTGATAATTACTATCTCATGTTTGAACCCAAGTACTACGACCCTCGGCGCTGTATAGTGCCAAGAAAAATAAACAATCACGTCAAATTTTATTCCCGACAAATTACCACTACGAAATAAACCTAAGATTCCAAAAATATTCATCAGTGAAAACAAATTTTAATTAAAACTACTTCCGCTCACTCAATACTTACGGACTCGATTGCGACCAACGATGCTTTCTAATTAAAAGCGCAAGTAAGCAGGATTTTAACCATGGATTAATAACTCGAGTACTTTGCCAACCTCTATACGACCAAACCAACTTTTCCAACTTTGACTATCAAAGATAGACAAAAAACTAGGGGTGACCATCCTTCACTAAGCATAACTTAACCTAAATGTATTATAGAAAATACAGTGAAATAAACCTAAATTCCAGATCCGGTTTTGTTAGCTGAAGGCCAGAGGAAAATAAACCTAACTTAATGTAAATCTTAATTCTAGCCATCAGGACACCCCTAAACGATACCACACGATGTTACCACCCCCTTTTCAATCACAACAACAACAATAGGGGTTGTACCGTCCCCTACCGTGTTCACCACATCTAGTACACGAGCTTTCACGATCGATACGGCCAGCCGACGCACGGAAGTCATAGCAGCGATCAAGGAGTCAGGCATCCGGTTCATATTCAAGCACACGCGACGGCATGTAGCTAGCTGCCCGCACGAGTTGATTGACCTGTTCGCAAGCTCCACACGTGGAAACCAACAAACCCGTATTCAAACCATGGTCTTATTAACCACCTGAAGATATAATCAGGCGCGACCCCGAAGAATATTTCTCCAAAATCAAAATCCAAAATGAAATATTTTAAAACACTTCAAACCCTTGGGTCTTGGCGGACATCACTTTGGACCTACGTCCTTATGTTATACATCCTCCGCAAGACACAAGGTATAAATACCGAGGGACTCGTGCGACTACCTAAGCCGTTATAAACCATCCACAGTAGGTTATATTCTCATTCTTTTTGAAATTGCCATGCCAACCAGGGACAGCTGATTGTAGCTGCTATACTAAACCATGGTCCATATAAACCACCTTAGACAATCGTTGTGAGGGAAAAATCACGGGCAAGACCAAATATAGCCATTCCAAATTAATAACCACACGTAACACAATAAATACACAACAACAAAAACACCGACCACACCAGCGGCCATTATTAGGATTACGCCTTAGGTGAACCTCTACAGTCTCTACATGTCAACCACGAATGCCATTCTAGCTGAATTAGACCATGGCAATCCATACCCACCCGAGATAATCGTTTGTGGGAAAATCACGGGCAAGACCACGTTACAGCGATTCAAATTAATATCCATATTAAATACAACTAAAAAATCACCAAGAAAACAACGACCCCACCAGCGGGCCATTGATTTAGGAATTACGCCTTATGGTATCCTCAGAAAATACAGGATATTAAATACCCGCAATTATAAGTATACCGATTGCAACCACTGAACAAATCGGTGATAGCCTAACTCCTTTATAAAATCCTAATAAACTCATATAGTGTCTACCATGCTAGAGTACGAATCCAGGACCACTATCGTGAAAACACATAGCTGATTGCATCTTAAAGCACGAACACATAAATGGAACACGACATTCTCTAAAATTATATACCTCAATAAATCCTATAGTCGCCATTCATAGGAAAACAAACCACTAAAACCCATGGGAGTGCGGAGAAATAATATCCCCCCCCCCCACACGACAAATGACCTGGTTTCCTTTCCACACCACACAAAAGCAGGACACGTGAGGTTTCCCCACCATAGTATCTTCTCCGACCGTTTACCATACTGGATTCGAACCGAAAAACCACAGTGAAAATACAAATAGCAATCGATCCTTCAGTACTGACGACAACAAAAGGAGAAACACATTTTCTTCAGGAAAAATGTTCTGTATAATCCTAGCATTCCAATAGTACTAATATTACACACTCAAAATCAAGCAATAATCACTATAGAGGCAGACAAACACTACAAAGATGACCCGCCTATATATCTAACCACTTAACTCTATACGACGCCACACAATATTTGTGCGAATTAAAATCTATTCAACAAGTTCTCAATGATATTTTTTTATACCCAGTCGTCGAGCTAGACTCCTGCATATCTCTACTGTCAAGGCCTCCGTCGGAACCAAGCCTACCCGTCAGCATAAATATTGCAACACTGTCCAGGCTCCTCGCTCGGCACATCGCCGGCTTTGAAAACGCTAGCAGGCTCGAACCGTCTGTGCATTTAACAGTAACTGGCTCCGTACGAAGTCACGAAACACAACGAAAACAAATGAAATTAGGGAAGCCACCACAGGGCTGCCCCAAGTCCCATTACCTTGATAGTGGACAATAATACAAAAATACAATATTCTCTATACATTAGCAATGACCACACATTTTAAACGGAAGGGGCGCTCCAACCGTGCCACTGACGCCCTTCACCACCACCTAAGGGTAGCTTGAACACGGCATTGTCCCTAATAGAACAACTCACCATACTATTTAACTAACGACTGTACAGCTATTGTACATACTAACACTAAGGATATATTAACTAATACCAATACGCCTTTATATATAAATACACTAACAATGACTACTGCCAGCGTTATAGAGGAAATACATCATATCGCTAAAGCACAGCCCGACCTGTCATTGGGGTTTCCACCTGCTCTTCGTAATCGATCTAAACATGACCCATTCTGTTCATAGCAATCCTACTGAACGATTATCAGCCAATCAGAATAGACTGAATAATCTCCAACTCTATGACGCAATTCCCCGAACTAAGCCGCAAAAGACATTGAACTATGAACGCCCGTACACTTTCATTTCCACAACATGTTTATCTATGCTATATTTCATACACAGGTACACTACCAGCACCTTATAAAATTACTATATTTCCGTTCCTGCCGAGACAATAATTATTTCCAATATAATAAATACTCAACACAAATATCATAGCTATATATATAAAGGATATATACACAATGAAAGAACACATCTATACATACTATACTGTGTAATTAGTGGCATAAAGCAGGGGATAAAACCTACACAAGTTTGTGTGTTCTTTTAAAAACAAATATATGACACATTCATCAACACAAGTCATGCACTTTCCACTATTCCTATGTTCCAAAACATAAATTTATACTAACCACACCGTATCAATAACTAGCACGTACAGCACGAAAATACTACAATAATTCAAATATACAATACTACAAGGTGAACTAATTCCTCTCTTTAGCCCCAGATGGAACTCCTTATGAGCCCTACCCCATAATCTTATATATCCTCTACAAAACTACACCTCTTCCTCCATTTTTATTTTCATTTTCTTTGTTTATATTTTCTTTCTTACATAATATAAATAATAATTATTGACCTAAACAAAACGATAGGTAACACATCTTAAATGGCGAGACTAGCCTCCACAGGCATCACCCACCTTTGTAAACGCGTTAATCTACTTAGCTGGAAACCACGTAAAACATTATGACCAATCCATGTTTTATGTCATCATTTTTTTTTTTTTTCATTTTTTTTTTTTACAGCACTCGAGACGTCACACTCGCAATGTCTTTTAAAACACCCTGTGTTTATCCAAGCTCAAGACGCGAGTTCCTGGTACTAGGCGGGTTCGCTCACGACCCGCTCCGCTCGTCGTCCGCTCCTCCCTCAGAAAATGAACTTTTGGTTACTGTCTGTCTGTTGCTGTCGCCATGGTCCCCCCCCCCCGCGGCGTTCGCCTCACCGTGTTCAAGCTCGCTGCATATTTCCACCGAGCGCTCACGGCACCGGAACCCTTGCAGGCGGCCCGCCGGCCAGCCGCCCGGCTAGTAGTGCACCGGCGTAGAACACTCACCTCCACGACATGAGAACTGCTGAGATGCTCACTGGGGGCTCGCGCTCAGCGCCAGCTGATCCAGACTTGTTGGAACTACGTATGAGCACTGATCCTTAACACGTCTTTATGCTTTCGTCCCCTACACGCGCTATATCCGTACACATCCTACAATATAAATATTTACATTAAAATATCCATGCCGTACCGCTCCAGCATGGACCCAAGACACACCAGGGCACCCAGCTGCACTACAACTCTATACGGAGACAGTATCGCTACTGTGTCCTCTCTTGCGTAGGGCCAATTTCGGGATCATACAGGCTTGAGGCGGGATACATGCACGACGTCTCTGTCCAATTATTAGGAGCTTAAGCCGCACCCCGATAATTGAGGTCAGAAAGACGCTGAATGACCTTGAGGGCCATCCCAAGGCCATAACAGTTCTCGACGCTCACACCCTTTCTCGTCGCGTGTGTAGACCTAACGAAGTCACCCTCTTAAATACGAAGGCCTGCGAGAAACTGTCATACTGTAGTTTCTGTTTCTTCTGCACCTCTGCCCATTAATCCCTTAGCCTTTGCCATCGCTCCGTCACCTGGCAATCCTTACTGCCGAATCTTCGCCCCTCCTTCCAGTGAGATCAGGATCCAGCCCGGCGTCAAGAGGAAGGGTAGCTTTCCTACAATACAACAACTCAAAAAGGCGTATGCTTGTAGACGCTTGCTCGGACAACATTATAGGGAGAACGTGCAGTTTGGACAAACTTCATCCCAGTATATGTCTTGTCATTCACATATAGAGACAACATAACGGCGATTGTCGAGTTTATAACGTTTCACACAGCCCCAACGCCTGTGGGTGATAAACTTGAAGCAAAATTCGGACCGTACCCAAGGTTTCGCAAAACTCCTGTCACCAGACGACTTCTGAAAACTGGCATTCCCGCGATCTGAGAAGACTACTTTGGGAATTGCAATTTTGCAAAATAACGTCTCCACGAGAAAGTCCGCAATTGCACAGCCGTGGCCGCTCACTAGGACTTTCGCAAACGCCCACCTCGCGAGGTACTCTCGTGCCGTAACTATATATCGATTGTTCTGTCTCGTCAAGGTCAAAGGGCCAACCACGTCCACTAGCCAGAACCTCTGCGAAAGCACCCATAGGAATGCACTGTAGCACCTGCAGGCCTTAGTTTCGGGGACTTCCTGACTGGCACGCCGACAGCTTCGTACGTAAGGACGTACTGTCCGCCCGTCATATTCATCCAGAAAATACTTTTGACTTATGTTGCTGATGGTTTTTGTGCACTTCCAAGGTTGTCCCGCAGCGCTTGCATATCGTGCATGGGTGAGAGATTACGGATCTGCTGCTATAGACTGTCGGGTAGTAACTCAGCATATTTGACGGACCATTAGTGGCTAAAGTTCTTCTTATATAAAACCTTCGTCCTCAGCACATACCAGTGTCTGACGATTATTGTAGCTGCGCTGTCGCCGAGCCCGCGTGTCCTTCATAGCTCCTATTAGCCCCGACAATGTAGCTATGCCTTGCTGCAACTTAGCAACGGTCCTTAGCCTCTATTGCTTAGTCATTATTTCCAATCATTAGCTAGGTCACGTTGCTCTTCATCATCCTCAGGGATCATTCCGTGAGACACCAATCTGCTCGAGATGTTTCTTCCCTGAATTAATCTGACGCAAAAATCGTATAGTCCAGCAAGAAAATACCCCACCAGCAAGCCTGTTACTCACTATTACATGTCGATCGCAGGTAACACAGCGCGTGTGCATGATCGCTAAACCACCTCAAACCGACGCCCATACAGGAAAATGGTCTGAAATATTTTAATCCCAAAAACAACTACTGCCAGGACACTACAGTTCTGATAATCGCATATGTCCCTCTGCCTTAGACAATTTCCTGCTAGCGATACCCAATTGGATGCCAATATCCCCTCATGTTTCTTGAAGTATAATGGCCCCCCAAACCAATCCGGTGACGCATCGGTACGGAGCTGAGTTAGGAGAGTCAGGTGTTATAATGACGTAACACTGGCGCTGACGTAAGCCGCCGTTGCAACGGCGGGAACGCCAATCGTCGTGCACCTCCGTCCACACAAACTTCACGCCCTTCTTTGTAGAGCGTCCGTAAGCGGGGCTAGTATTTGAGGAAAAACCCTCATACAAATTACGAAAATATGAGGCTAGACCGATAAAACGATCGCATTGCGTTCACTTAGTAGTCGGCGTAGGAAAACCTATAATTGCGCCAATCGTGTCCGGATTAGGCGACAATTCCCCTTTCATCCAACAATATGCCCAAAAATCTTGATCTGGCATACCCAAAATGGCATTTCGAAGGGTTTAACGTCATATTACACTCTCCGGAACCCTCTACGCACCAAACGAGGACTATTGCTAAGGGCTCGCTACATCGGCGACACGACAAGACGTCGTCAAGGTAGACTGAAATGCTTGACTTTAGGCCTGCCAAATACCAGGTCTATGCTTTTTGAAAAAAAACAAAAAAAAGGTGATGGACTTGTGGATACCCGAATGGCAATCTGGTAATAGCTAAAGCTGCCTAAACAACAGGAGAAAGAACAGATCTCCTGAGCCCCTCGGCGACAACGCAAGTTGATAAAAACATGAGAATAAATCAATACTACTGAAAATTTTGCTATTAGCAAGACTGCTCAACAGGTCCTCCAGCATTCGCCGCCGGATAACTAACATTCTTGATTAAGTTGGTTCGCCTTCTGAAGTCCACCACCAAGCGCAGGGTCCCATTTGCTTCTTCACGAGCAAAAATAGGAGAAGACCCCATTCCGAATTCGACTCCCGAAGAATCCCTTGACGCAAATGTCAGTAAATAGAACCTGTTATAGCATCGCGCTCAGCCTGGCTAACCCTGAATGGCTGCACGGGACAGGGGTGCATTGTTCTATTAACTCCAATATCACACTCCCTATGTACACACTTCCCTATCAGGCTCTGTCCCGTGGCGAAAAAAACATCGTGGGAAATTCCAGTATAAGTCTATTAATGCCATGCGGTCGCTAGCTGGATATCTTATTACGCCAGCGTAAGCAACATCCGCCACCTGTCTCTAACCGGTAGTATTACCCGATGCGTCATCCACAACACACCGTGCACACGTCTTAATAGAAGTGTCTGCAAACCCGACCACCCAGCTGCCGAATCCAAAATGGCGCTCACCTGTGACGTCATAGCGCGACAACAAAATCTTCGGATAGTAACTCTGCTATCTCGATGTCACCCAACACCATGCCGACGTAAATACAGACAGGAACGTTTGGACACATCCGCACTGGCAGCACTCCTCTGAGCACGCCTCCTGTAATCATCATTCAATCAAACTGAATCCCACGCTGATTCAAGCCAAGCTTGGTTTGGTTCACAACAAAGCCACCTCGGGTAAGAATACCACCCTCCACACGGAACGAAACAAGGTCCGCGTGACCAGGGCGCGATAACGAACTCTGGAATAACAAGTGAAACGCCAGCATTGGTCTGGCCGTAGGTCGATGTTGTATAAAAAATTATCAGTCCCGCGCGAAAACTCACTACCCAGCAACCTCCGCAACACAATAATCACCATTCTCCACACTAACATTGTTCATTGTGATTATTTAACAACAACACACGATCGTCAATTAGAGCACCCCACACCGCCGTATGAAAATTATGTGAAGTTGCAAACTTCATCAATAGCTCTTCTCATCCAAACGTTTTCATTTTGTGAAACAGTCGAATCTCGGCAAAAAACCTTTCAAAGCTACCAGTCAACTCTCCCTCACTCCACACCAAGTCACTTTAGTAACACAGTTCAATCTTGTCATAAAACATAACTTAGTGCACTTTCGCCCTTATGTTGTACCTCTGACTTAACTTCCGATACCAATGCAGCTTATCTCGCACCCGAATCCCTTAACACCTTGCTGCACATCCGAATGGAGAACTATTACTGCCTGTTCACCCGTACTAGGTTCAGACACGCATTGTTCACTCGTACTAGGCTCGGACACGCATTGTTCACTCGTACTAGGCTGCGGCAGGGCATGTTCACCGGGCAGGTTAGGGACCACTGCATGTTCCCTTTGCTAGGTTCGGCACTGCGTGTTACTTGCACTAGGTACGGACTGCATGTCACTCGGAAGCTAGGTTCGGCACTGCATCGTTCGACGCTGATGCTGTAGGGATCCCGTTCGCCGTTACTATCCCCGACATTAGAATCGCCAGTGCTGGAAACGAGTGCTGGAAGTAACTTCGCCAATTGACTGGTCGCCGAGATGTCCACCATGAACTGGTCTCTGTGATGTGGTCCGCCACGGTTTTGGCACGGAGGATGATCCACCGCTGTGTGTTCACCATAATGCCGTCGCCGCTGGGAGTTGCTGCCGGAGGATGTCCACCGCTGTGTGTTCACCATGGATGCCGTCCGCCACTGATTTGCTGCCGGGGATGACCACGCCTGTTGTTGTTCACCCGAAAGCAAGCCACCTCAAGAGAAAACAACCCTTCCGTTAACTATATCATTTACGTTTCCTACACAAACGGTAAACAGAGTCTTGAAAACGTAACAGCGTGTTCACCAAACAGCGCCTGTGGAACATCCTCGTTCGCGTTTCACCAGTGGAGTGAACAATCCCCTGAACCGCTGTACCACCCTTTACCCCTTCTCCACCTTTGTCACACGTATTGCGAACAAACACACGCACAAGCCACCTTACGAACGTCACATTGTGAACAAAGCGAACAACCTCCCTACAATTCAGTACAATAAGCTCAACAGTTTCTAATTTGCGTTCACCCTATCACGTAACAAAGGGAACAAACATCCTCTACAACTATTTACACTGGAACATCAGCACGAAACACTCTCCACATACTGTTCGCTAACATCCACAAATAACTACACCCTCATCTCGTCATCATTATTATAATTACTATTCCTAATATTATATAATCCATATGTTCATCACAGACCCATCTGTTCCACTTAGTACATTGGACAGACCGAAGAGCAATCGCCCGTGATCGATCCTCCCCTCCTCCCCCCTTTCCCCGGTTACCCCATTGAACATACATTCTGCCCGACGTGGGGGGATTCCGCACCATTCCCATGTCGCTCGCACAAAGGAAATGCTTACTCATCACTCGGTGAACACAGTCTCACAGGCTATTCCTGTAATTATTATTACTCATTGTTCACGCAGAAGTCTGTACCAAAAAGGCAATCAACTGAAAGACCATCCACAACAATGTAAATCCACAATAAATATACATCCCTTTAATTATAATCTCTAAATTACACGCTTTCCGACCACCCCAACATCGAGTTGTTAGCAGCTTCAACAACAGGCCCAGCCACGGGCTTACACTCCACGTGGGGAAAACTCAGCCGGCTCGAACACACGACCATCCCAGCTCCACTATCCACTAATGCTGAAAGTTTAACCCCCGTAAGAAACAGGTATTTTCAAAGAACCACCATGGACATGGACCCACTACCTCAAGAACACGTTCCGGAATCACTGTGAATAATCATCACTAAGAACAACCATTGGCGGGATACCCCCCCCTCTATAATTTCCACATCCACCACCACCCTGATTCTGCAAACGCCTTGATTTACTAATCACCCTTTGATTCCAGCGAAAAACACCATTCTGCATACAAACAACATTAAAATATCGGGGGAAACATCCTCAAAAAGCGATTCCTATGAGAAGTAGCCTCCTAAGAAGTCGGCACCTCCACCTACCATGGCCTACCTTACCACACGTGGAGAATATTCTCTTCGATTTTCCCTGACTTCTAAATCCCCCGACAATTCAACATTGCTAACAAGATGTGGACTGTCCCCTAGTTCTCGAATCAGCCTCCGTATCCGACAACCTTAGGCGTTTCCCCCATTAGCCATTAGGACGTTGAGGCTGAGCCACCCATGCCACCTCACACGGATGTTATTAATGCCTGCCCCTGTCCTGCAAAGCTTTCAAAACGCTTTACAATCTCGGAGCATGTGACCTACTGTCTACAGAAAAAAACAAACAACGGTCTCTGAATGAACTGCTGGTTAGACTGGACGAATTACCTAGGAATTAACCGCCCCCACCACTCTATTATACCCGGCTGACTATCCAACTCGCCGTCTTGCCTGCCCCCCAAACCATTCTGCTGCACGGCATATTAGGCATAATAGGCACACGACCATAACCGACATACAGACAAGGGGCCCCACCAGCCATGTTAAGGATAGGATACATTAACGACTGACATCTAGGACCTTGTTGATAAGACCCCTGACTGAAAAGCCCTCGCACGACCCCCAAGACCCCTGTTGTAAATGAGGAATCTGATGATAGGCTGTCTGAGGAAATGCACCCACTGATTCCATAGATCCTGCTGTATTGTGAGGCAGACCTGTTGATAGATTCGTCTGAGGGAATGCACTACAGGCCCCATAGTCCCCTGCTGTGATGAGGATAGAAGTGAAAAGCCCCCCTGTGAGGAAAACCACCAGGCCCCGGACTCGAACCGGAGTCTGTCGAGTATCGAAACCTGATTCTTTATTCCTAGCCTGACATCCACTCATCTCCCTCACCACACGAACAAAAGTGTTCAAAATTAGCTCTCAACCATTCCACCTCGAAGGGTCCCAGCGTCCCACCTTGTCATCCACCCACCACACCGAAACAGCGCCACCAACTCACCCGCCTCAGAGTTGTAACGCTTTCTCGCTGCAAACTCCCCAACCTAACCAATTCGCCGTCAAACTCATCCAATGTCTTGTACAGGGATGCCTGCCCCAATCTTCTACGCTACTGGACGTTGAAGACCCTCTACTATATACTCTATCCTCTCTTCTATCGGCATCTGGAGCGCACTTCATACAGAGGGCCGTCCTTGGCCTAACACGTAGTTTGTCGCGTTCTCATTCTTTCGCTGACACCGACGAGTCAGTAGAATACGACCCGTCGTATTCTGCTTAACCCCGAATGTCTTAACAAAATGGGCCTTAACCTGAGACCCACTCCAGCACGGGACGACCAAATCACTATCAAAACCGGCGTCAACAAATAACGGTGGACATAGACACATACCAATCATACTGTGCACCTTTCAGAAACCAAGAGTAAACTACTCATTTCATGGTCATCCCCCATTTATTCGTAGAGACCCCCTGTTCATAAGTCGTTCCATTTCTCACAGCGTCACACTATTCCCATCAAAACTTTTCAGGCATTAGCCCCACCATTGTCTGTCGTCTCGGGTAAGGATGGAACTGACTCTGAATCTACCACTCCGCCACACCAATCGGGACAAAGGACCAGGACCGCTCCCCCCACCAAACAGGGAAAAATGGGCAAACCCGCCCCCTCCCCCAACGGGAGAACACAGAGGAATACACCAAATGGACCCTCCAACAGGCACCAGGAGGATAAACGGAAACCCCCTTCACGGGAGGACCCTAGGCTATCCGTGTTGACTTGGACTACCCAGTAGCAAGAGAATTAACTGGGGCCCCCTCAGCGTGAGTGCGGAGTACCCTGACTTCACCACCCCGAAAGAGAAACAAACACGAATCACCTCCAGTAGCAGGAAAACTAACAGGGCTATTCTCAGCGGAGTGTGGACTACCCTGACTAATCCTCAGCCGCAAGAGAAATCCCACCGTCTCCCCCCCCCCCCCTCCCGGTACCTAGTAGACTGTGAACTAGCCGAGCTACCCCCACTATCGGAACTAACGGTCCCTCACTATTAGAGCACACCCCATTGCTATCCACCAAACGATACCTGGACCAGCCTCCTCCACTAATAACTCTGCTGCTGAGCCCTTCGAGTAGCAAACATACTCAGTCCACCTCTCCCGCGGCGTCAGATTAACCCCCTCCTATTTAGAACATTCAAGGGCCGCACCACCAAGCTCTGAAGTCACGGTCACTAGGTTCCTCACTCAATCAAAACAAAACCACAAATCTAATATTCTAAAAGAGAAACAACCACATTTACAATAAGCACGACAGTAAAACCAAATACGTAATTTCAACATCCGCCGAACAACTTCATACAACGCTTAAACGTTCATCAGAGTACGAGCTCCCCCCCCCCTCACAAAAAAAGTATTTACAACATCGCACAGCTCAGCTATCGCCAGCCGCGATAAAACACCTGCAGTTTGTCAACAACAGTTCGCTAGTTCGCAAACCCGGACCTCCGGCTCAAGCTACAGCGTTTGCAACATCGACGCGCTCAAAGCGACGCTTGAGAATCGACAAAACCAACATGAATTTTAATGTTCTAGTACCACAGGTTACATAAACAGCACACCAAACACATACCACCACTAATACGTGAGAACAGCAGAACCCCGTATGCGCAGCTTCTTACGCACCGTTTACAAACGTCTAACCATCTCAAAACCCACAAAAACCCACCTTAAACCCACTTGACACAGTACATAAAGTGACATAAGCGGCGATACCTCCACCATGTCATGCTTTAGCTAGTTAGGCCCTTGGGGCTGAGGGGTGGTGTTCACAAATGAGGTTTAGTGGGGGCGTGCAATAACTCTTAGCCTAAACAGCTAAATCATTGACGGAACTATGTTTAGATGGGTGATTTAGCGGGGTGTTCTGGGATTGGGGTTCGCACATTGACAAGCCATGGTTTTCAACGTAAGAGAGCATTGTATTTGAGATAAGTGAACCACCTATTTCTGTCTTACGTAGTAGTAGTCCTGCATTAATCCCCTGGTGGACGTGATTCAGTTATCCCCTGATTACAAGCCTGACTGATTATTTAGTGACATTGGGACTTAATGATTGTTCCCCTGGACTCTGGTGGAATGGTGACTGTGGGCTGTCCTGGATCCTGGATGGGCGTGTTCGAGGGTTCCTTCGTGGGATCCCTGGAAGGGTTCCTGATGTCTTCTGGCTTCGGCCTCTTCTCAGATGGCTAAATCCATAGGGTTTCCACGCTCACTCACGTCTCGTTTGATCACGTAGACATTCGCCTTCAAACCTTCTTCACTACCGCGCTAGTTCGACTCCCTTAATCACGCACCACATTCGGACAACCTCCTCAATTACGGCGCTTCTTCCACTGCCCGACGTCACCGTGTCGCTCTCCAAGCCGGTGTTCTTCCGTATCGCATCGCCACCTACGTCTACCGCTCTCGGACAATCAGCGAACGTCGTCGCCTACCACGGGTCAGGACCGGAGCCCGTGTTCCTCAGTTAATCGCTGCCAAAGTCGACGTTAGTTTGCTTATACCTGGTGGAATGACTGACGACGATAGGAAACGCACGGTCAATGCTTGGAACAATTCCCACGCTCGTGTTTATGAGAAATAGCGAGTAAACGCTGAGATAGGGTCTAGGCCGCTTCCTAAGTTGAACAATCCTCAGCCGTTGACCTGGGTAGCATCCGGTGCGATCGAGTAATTGACGTCATGCATGATTGTGACATCTTCCCGGTTGAGTAGACACATGTGTTAGGGTCCCAACCCTAATACATGACAATATACTTGACATGAGTTGGGCTGTAGCTTCACTGGGTTATCTAGGACTTGTTGAACGGACTGGCCCGTGCTGGACATATCTAGCCTCAGAGAGTGGGGTGAAGGCTAAGGACGCGTCGATTGCTTGAAGAACGTGGCTTATTCTTATTCTCTTTCACAATTTGACGTCATCAATCATCAGTGACGTCAGAGGCAATGTCCGAAGTGTCCAGATCGAGACTGAGAACGAGAATGAAACCAAGTAACGAAATAACCACACTCGTTCTCATTCTTATTACTAAAAACTGGTCACGACAAGGTCCCGACAGCGATTGCCAGAGATCGCCTCTAGTTTTGGGGAGTGATATACTCCCCCACATACAATCTGATGATTGCGAGATGGACTTTTCTCTTTCCTCGCATTTTATGGTTAAATTGAATTTAGGGCGCGCCAACCGTTAGGTCATAATGCGCCACTATAGCCTAGGGGATTTTGGGAGGAGGAGCCAATGCTGGTCAGAACCAGCCACGGTTAAGGGGAGGAAAGGGGGTTTTTTCACTTCGCGGTCGTCATCGTCTTTGTCATCTTTTGTTTTGTCATTGTCATTATCGTCGGGGAGGTCGTCAAGGGTAATGTGTATGATGTGATTTGAATTTTGTTAAATAAATTACTTTGAATTAATTTTTGGTTTATTGGGAGTAAGGGCGAGTCAATCGTAAGGTCATAATGCGCTACTCTAGACTGGGGGATGTTTTTTTGTTCATTCGGATTAAGGACTCTTCAACCGTGAGGTCATAATGCACCACTCTAGTCTAGGGGATATGGGGATGAGGGGCGTATTTCTCAGTCGCGGGCGTCATCGTCTTTAACGCCGTTCTTTGTATCATTGTCATCGTCGCCGGGGAGGTCGTCAAGGGAAAGAAGAGGTGCTCCGATGACGATTACCAGAGCTCGCTTCTAGTTTCGGGAAGAAATATACTCTCCAATATTTAATGCTGTTTGCGAGATAAACTTTTGTCTCTTTTTTCGCCTTTTACGATTAGCCGAGTCATGCTCAGTGCCTTATTCTACCCCGGGCCCTGACGTAGACGACCTAAAGACCGTCGAGGTCGTCATAGTTTGTCATTGTCGTCGTCATCGTCGGGGAGGTCGTCAAATGTTGGGAGAAAAGTCACCGCTGACAACCACCAGAGCTCGCATCTAGTTTCGAGGAGTGATAGACTCCCCTCTTCATATCCTGGGCACAGACGGGGATATAAAGCCAGGCAACTACGCATAGAGCCTTGGGAGAAACTAGGGCGTTTCAACCGCTTAGGTCATATTGCACCGCCTGTGATATTTTAAGTTTATGTTAGGAGTTTTAAGGTGTGTTTAAAAATATTGAAGAGTTAAGACACTGATAGTGATGATAGTAATAGCAACAGAAACGAATACAGTTTGCATTATTACATGGCCTTAAAGGTTTAAAACCCACTGTCATTGGCAAATAAATAATTTGTTTGGTTTATTTGAACTAGGGCGTTTCAACCGCTTAGGTCATATTGCACCGCCTGTGATATTTTAAGTTTATGTTAGGAGTTTTAAGGTGTGTTTAAAAATATTGAAGAGTTAAGACACTGATAGTGATGATAGTAATAGCAACAGAAACGAATACAGTTTGCATTATTACATGGCCTTAAAGGTTTAAAACCCACTGTCATTGGCAAATAAATAATTTGTTTGGTTTATTTGAATAAAGGCGTGTCAACCGTTAGGTCATAATGCGCTACTCTAGCCTAAATGATATGGGGAGAAGTTTTTTTTGTTTATTTATCCATAATGCACCACTCTAACCTAGCGGGGGGGGGGGGGAAGTAGGGGCCATGCTGGTCAGAACCAGCCACAGGTAAAGGGATTGCTACCCTTCATACGAGCTGATGTTTGCGAGTTGGACTTTTTCTCTTAAATCGCCTTTTACGATTAGCAGAGCCATGCTCTGGGGCTATTCTACCCCGGACCCAGACGGGATTGATGAAAGGAGTTAATGAGTTAATGGTGTGTTTGATGATAAGATTGTTGTTGTGTGTGTCGAACCCCCTTTCCAGTATTGTGCTATACGCTAAGGACAGGGGGACTATTCGTATATGAATAAAATTAAATACAATTTTAATACAAATCTAATTTAAAGTCTACTCACTCAGTCACATAACTGATTTTCAGTAAAGGACATTAAGCAGACAACGACGCATTCGACGAGTAAGTGAAAACCAACTGATGCTATATTCCAGAGGAATGAAATGTGGTAATATAATGCGAGTTAATTCAACTTAATAATGTTTTATTGAAAGACACAAAGATGAAACACACGTATGGAAAACTGCCATGGTAAAAATACAACAATACATTTGAAGAAACTGAAAAACAACAGCTTTCAAACACTGCCTAATAGAATGTATATAAAAATATACATTTCAAAATAAAGTCAAACAACTTAGATAGATTGTGGCCAAACATTCCGCCCACCTTGAAATACACATTTCAAAAACAAAAATTCAAATTGCAAGATTTTACATCAACAATAAACTTAGAATCAATAAGTTTACTTGCTATCAAATGGCAAACGAGAAATCTTTACAACTGGTCGTTGTACCACACCGCTTGAAGTTCGTAAAGTAACGGACCTTACAAGTTCGTTGGAGCCAGGGTGAGTGGAAACGATTCGCCCGAGTTTCCAATGTCCATGTCTCCTGGCTTTTGATTGTCTTGTTTGATCCACCATTTGGGTCGTTGTTGAAGGCGTGAGAGATATTCCGTTGACCATCGATGCCAGAAGTGTTGAACGAGTTGCTGTAGATGTGCGTTGAGGTGCGTCGAAGTGCGTTGAAGTGCGTTGAAATGCGTAGCGTTGCGTTGCGTAGCGTTGCGTTGCGTTGCGTTGCGTTGCGTTGCGTTGCGTTGCGTTGCGTTGCGTTGCGTTGCGTTGCGTTGCGTTGCGTTGCGTTGCGTTGCGTTGCGTTGCGTTGCGTAGCGTAGCGTTGCGTTGCGTAGCGTAGCGTTGCGTCATTCTGCAATTTGCTATGACTCGCATGCACTACACAGTTCCAAACGAGGATTGGAAACCTGACGTATCGGCGACACCCGATGGTCCCCTGCTACAAATTTAACCAGCACAGTTCCGTCAGTGTACACTGTGCGTAGGTACACTACAGCAGCATTGCAGTTCAGATGCATCACAGAAGCCACAAGTTGTAGCATTGTTGGCTGAATCGAATGAAACATCTGTCAATTTTGTGATCGCTTCTATAATGATCAGTTCTTCGCAGTACTTCTTCCGTCATTGCACACATCCTCGGAAGCGAATCATCTCAGCCGACATCTAGTCTCCACAATTATTGGAACACGAGTTTTTGCTTTGATTGTTACTAGGCGACCGCCCACTCCTAGAGGATCGAATACCTTGGCAAGGTCAGACAGGAAAGTGCGTATCGTATGACATTCCGTCTTGGGGGTTGATTTACATAAAAAGAAAAACTGGTCAAATGCTGATGCCATTGAAGACATCCCAATGTTTTCCAAGAGATTTTTTCCTCGTCGATACTCCCGGAGGCAATTCAACTCTCGCATTAAATCGGAACCGGCTTCAAGAATCTCAAATGCACTTGATAAAACATATTGCGAAGCTCGAAAACCATCTTCTTCGTTAGCTGGATGATTTGGCTTTGAAGTTCAAGAGCTTCTTCAAAAATTGGCGTCAGCTCCTGCATCAGATCGTCGCCGTAGAATCCTTCAGTGCAACAGTAGGCAGCCTTCGGAACCACCTTTTAGTTCATCGATCGCCAATTGTTCACGCCATTCGTGGCAATGTAGGAGACAACTTCTCGCATATATCATGGCACCAGTCTAAAATCCTGTATTGGTTTCCACAGTTCCTCCAGCAACGATTCTTTGATAATTAGTTTTAGACTTGTCTACATTATCTGGCGATACTTTTGGGCGATATCACGACCAGAGGAATTATGGTTTACTAAACCGAATCAATATTGTAACAATGTCGTTTTGTTGAGTCTGGGTCCGCCACCATCAATTTGTCATTTATTGACAGCGCCTGAAGGAAGTCTTCGCTGAAGCATCGAAAACGTCCCGAATTGTGCTGTCTTGGAACTACTTTTCCTTAATAGCTGAATGATGGAGGAATGTAATATACCTCTGTCAATGGCTGGTTCAACTGGTCTGCGGGAATATCTCCATGTGGCCCCAATGAAAATGTAATTCCGAATAATTGTCGTACTGATGCTTTTCTCAGGTTTGGTATTTTTAAACTCGCTAAAAAAAAAAGAAAAAAAGGAACCGAGTCGTTTGAATTGGCCAGATTAACGATATAACCTAACCTCTGGCTGTTATCACGGAATGGAAGATCTACTACAAATCTCCCTGAATCATCTCTTCTATTAGACTGCTCAAAGTGTTGTTCACACAAAGCTTCTTCTCTTCTGGTGTCATAAATTAGCAGCAGCATGTCTTCTAATTCACAAAAACCTTCGCAGAGTGCTATCCAAATCACCACTGTACATTGCAACGTTGTAAGAGCTGACTTTGGACTTAGTTGATAATGGGACCTGACAGTACCCATCCAAGTGCGTCCTCTCGAGCGATCGGTGAACCGCTGATAACCGAGCAACGACCAGGAACGAAGGAGCATTGAGTACACGTCTGCTTCCTTAAAGAACATATATACCATCCTGGAACGGTTGTATTCCCGGGTCAGCCAAACTTAAGCCATTAAGATGTGACCAACTATCCATGTTATCTTGAGTCATTACTTCTGGAAGAGTACCTGTTACCTTAGGTAAAATCAAAGCATTCACACTAAAGATCTCTCATTCTTTCCATGTCGAAGTGAAATTCAATTCCACCATCCGCGACACTTGGCAAACTACTAAAGCAAGAACCTGATACACACACATGGTCGACTGAGCTCGTAACCGCAAGTTTCTGGACACAATTTTCGGTGAACAAAACTAGCTTTCGGGCGCAGACTCCAAAAGTGCGCGTAAAGGCCTAATAACACCACTTGTTTGTCTCGGGGGGGGGGGGGGGGGGGGCACTTGATGAGAGCAGTTGATAGTCACACTGTAGGATGACCTGATTCAATTGATGTAATGTGATGAACAGCAGCAGTCTCATTTGAGACAACATCTGTTCGGCCATATTGGCATTGGTTCAGTGAAATGTAATAATGGTGTGGTGACGTTCGTGAACACCTGTGACTGAGATGATTTGCAGTCTTTTGAAGCATGGTTTAACGTAGACAGTTAAAACACACTGATTGTCTTTCACGAACGAATGACGCTCGAAAACAGTTTCATTCCGACAATTCAGGGCATTTAATTATCCAATGTTTACCCTGTACATTTCAGCATGCCATGACTCTTCTGGGACACACTGTGATGTGAAGTAGTCTGCTTGTGGCTGTTTTGGCTTCATACTGCTAGATGAGGGACCCTTGTTATTAGGAGTGCCTGCAATAGCGATGCTCGAGCACGGTGCGCAATGAACTCAGACAACTGTTGAAAGTTGGTGGCTCCTTGGATGTGAGTGACAACTCCGCATTGACGTCGAGACTCGCTATCTAACTTATCAGAAGTGTGGAAAACGAGCAACGACTCCCAATGCTCCCAGGTTGCCCAAGAACTGCCAGTGACCTGGTGCATTCCAAGTTGTGTCTAACAACTTGCGTAATGCCAAAGATGATTGTGTTGGAGACCGACTGAGAAGAAACATTCGCCTTAAAACCGTGTTAACAATTTCACGCGTATTTTGGTAGCGTGACGTAACATGTTCCAAAGCTTCGCTGTGTAGTTACCATTTCGTCACAGGAATCGACTGGAGTAGTGATGCAGCTTCTCACTCTTGCAATGAGCCCTTAAGATCTGAAGCCTTCTTCACCCGCCGACACGATTATTGTTGTGAACTGCCGCATCGAAGATGTCCCTGAACGAAGCCAGCACTGAAGGTTTGCCATCAAAAGTTGGCAATGTAGCTTCGGTAGTCTCACTTCACTGGGCCTAGGCCTACCTTCATTTGATATATCTGACGTGGTACATGGTACCTGGAGATGTTCAGACTCCTAGGGTCCATTTATGTTATCCTGAGCATCACTAAAACCTTTTCAAATACTTCTGTTGTATCTCAGCTTCAAATTGAGTGAACTCTCGTCGTGTCGCAATACTCAAATCGTGGATAACGTGTTGCTGAGGTCTGCATAGGACACGTTCTACACGTTTGCGAATGTACAATAATTGTAGACATTGACTCACCACCATGATGTTGTTACGGCGTTTTCCAGTCGTGTAACATTTGATTTAAAACACACGTTTTCCTTGCTTGGAGCTCGTCCATCGCAGGCAAGGAAAACAGAAATATTGTCGTCAAAATAACTCACAGAAATCACGCTAATACCAGCCGTTGGCTGAATTTAGCAAATATCACAATAATACCGGTAACCCCATTGTTATCCGCTTTCGAGGACCAATAGATGATGCTAATATTCCAGAGGAATGAAATGTGGTAATCTAATGCGATTTAATTCAACTAATAATGTTTTATTGAAAACACAAGATAAACACCACGTAGGAAAACTGCCATGGTACAAATAACAACAATACATTTGAAGAAACTGAAAACAACAGCTCTTCACACACTGCCTAATAGCATGTATATAAAATATAATTTCAAATAAAAGTCCCAAACCAACTTAAGAATAGATTGTGGCCAAAACACAACCCAAAGGTCGAATATTTATTGAACAGGAATTATAGCAATAAGTGGTATGGACAGTGTGAAAAACCGCGTGTTTTTGGTTTATTTGGATTAAGGGCGCGTCAACCGTTAGGTCATAGTGCACCACTCTAGTCTAGGGGATGTGGGACGGACGGGCTTATGCTGGTCAGAACCAGCTATGGGTAAGGGGAGGAAGGGGGGTTTCTCTCGTCGCGGTCGTAATCGTCTTTGTCATCGTTCGTTTTGTCATTGTCATCGTCGCCGGGGGGTAGTTAAGGGAAAGGGGCAAGATCCCCGACGACGATTGCCAGAGCTCGCCTCTAGTTGCGGGCAGTCACATACCCCCTTACATTCAACCTGATGTTTGCGAGAAGGGCTATACTTCTTACTTCGTATACGACAACACAGATTTTTTTTTAGATTCTGGATGGGAAAGGATATGTTTAACTATACATCGCGTTAACGGGTCAGGATCAAAAACCATTTGTAAACTAAAATCTTCATATTTCCAAAAAAAATCGATACAACTTTATGGATGCCAGACTACTGACAATTTTATATCAAATTATTTTGGACTAAAATTAAATTTGGAACAGGCGACGACGATGTGAGCAAATAGGGCGCTTCAACCGGTTAGGTCATATTGCGCCGCCTGTGATAATGAAAGTTGATGAGATGAGTTAATGTAGGAGTGTTTGATGATTAGATTGTTTTCTAAGTGTATAGATATAAAAAAAGAAATGATGATAATGAAAGTAATAAGAAAATAAAATTTATGTATGTGAATGAAAATCAATAAATAAAAGATATGTGTATGATGTATATTAAATGTTGTTTAATGGATTACTATGGATGAGAAATTTAAAAAGTTTGTCGCTGTTATCATATGATTGAAGTTCATCATATGATTGGGAGAGATCAAATTGCGTGCGCAAGGCATCATATTTGGTACATTCTGCTAGCATATGATGTACGGTTAAAGGTATAATCACAATATGTGTCACACATGGGAATAACCTTTTCTCCAGTTAAGAGATATCCGTGAGTTAGACGTGTGTGGCCTATTCGAATTCTGGACAATACCACCTTTTCTCTACGTGAGAGTCGAGACGTATTTTATTAGTCAGTGTGAGCATCACACTACGCAATTTATTATTTTGCACCACATCCCAAGATGCTTCTCGCAAATCCAATGCGCTTTAATCCACTCTTGACATCTGGAACGGGAACTAGATTGAAATCAACATCGTGACGCTGGGAGCTTCCTTAGCAGCCAGATCAGCGATTTCAATTCCCTCTTTGCCCACGTGTCCAGGTATCCAGATGAGTTTGGTGTGGATAAAATTATGTTTAATTATTTACTTTTAGTGGGACATTTAGAAAGTTTGTCGTCATTATCACAATTATGACAGAAGTTCGAACGAAGCTAGTGGCGTAGGAATATTGTTGTGTACTTTGCGTTGCAGCCTGAATAGACTCTTTCTGGGCAGCCCTGAAATGTGAAATGTAACTACATCCACCACAACGCTTAGTAGAAATATTCAACGACGAAGTGAGAAACTAGGGCGCTTCAACCGGTTAAGTCATATTGCGCCGCCTGTGATAATTAAAGTGGATGAGATGAGTTTATGGTGTGTTTGATGATAAGATTGTTTTCTAAGTGTATATATACTAAAAGA
>JAMZAV010016972.1:0-31894 GCA_024449915.1 Sweltsa coloradensis | reverse complement strand
ATATCAATAGGAATACAATATGGGAAGCTCCACTCACCTAGGGGACATTTTCATACTACAAAAAAAAGCGATAAGGATAATATGAGGACTAGCCTTCAGAGAGTCCTGTGTGGCAACATTCATTGAATTAGAGATTCTTACGGTACCATGTATCTATATATATGAATTGTTGAAACTAATTATATAAACAGCAGACAGACAGAGACCGGGACGTTAAATAAAGACATTCACCAGTATAACACAAGACATAGGGGGGATTTTAAAATACCACGCAGTAGAACAACTAGGTACCAAAAGGGTTATTGTATTACAGGCCAAACAATATTCAATAAGCTCCAAAGGGTATTAGAGAAATAGGAAATAAGGACAAGCAGATAGAGAAAATACACAAGTACCTAGTCAAAAATGCATTTTTTTCTGTAGAGGCATATTGTACAGTGTGACCAAAAACAAACAAAAGGTGGTGTTTGTATAATGCTTAATGCTACAACTTGTTAAATGTTACAATTTTAATTACCTAACTTTGAACTAATTTTAACCAAGAATTGTGATCCATGGTTGAATTGTTTTTTACATAAGGGTCTGCAGTGTTGTTGCATTTTATGTATTTAATATTGTTGTACAGAAACTGGTTGTAGGTAAATTTTCTTTTTTTAGTTTTAGACATGCCTGGATAGGCAATGACATGTAATATACCCAGACCAGCTGATGTTGTAACGGGTCAACATTACGAAAATAAAAATGAAATGAATGAATGAATGAATGCTCAACATTTCCCTCTCTAACAATAACCCTTCCTCCAAAATTAAAATAATGAAACGTTTTTTCAATACCAAAAATACAGCCAACTTTCAGACAATGCTAAGTACTGAAAATTGGCAGTCGCTGTCCCTTCCTGGAAATGTGGACGAACTCCTCTCAAGATTCCATTCCACATTCCTATGTCATTTTAACAAATCATTTCCGCTAAAAAGTTGTCCTCTTACTAAACCTAAAGTCAACCCCTGGATCTCGCACGATCTGCGATGTGAAGCCCAGACCTTGAGATCCCTCCATTCTAAACTGAAGTCTTCGAACAACCCAATACACAAAGAACAATATCGTGACTTAAAAAAGTCCCATGCTAAAAATATACGTCAAGCTAAACTTCACTATAATGACTCCAAAATCTCTGAATCTAGGAACACCTCAAAAGCAATTTGGTCCATGATCAAATCACAGACCACTGCCTCTAAACCCAAATGCGACCTCACGCTAACCATTAATGGTGAAGTTATATCAGATGCATCTTCTCAATGCAAACTTTTTAATGAATTCTTCATCAACTCATGTAATATGGGTAAAACCAATGTGCCAATCAATACTCCCCTCCCTCGTAAACCCTTGCCACCTCCGTTAGGCCATACCATCTTTCTCTATCCTACCACTCCTCTTGAAGTAGCTATGGTAATTAGGAAATTTGGTTCCAAACACTCATATGGACTAGATGAAGTGCCAGGCCAAGTTTACCAAGTTTAACAATTTTTTCAATTAGTTTCTTATGTTTTCGTTTCAGATTTCGTCGACGGATTTTCCCTCAAAGATTTTTACGAAAACTTTAATTTTGACGAAGTATTTAGAAACTCGCCTCTCATCCGAGACGAAGATTTCTGCAATCTGGTGGAAAGGCTCTCGAATGATCACATGGATGCATCCGGCGACGGCCCGTCGAACGCCGTCGAGACGAGGGGGGCCGCCGACGCGGAGTTTCCGGGGGCCGCCGCCTTGGAGATTGCGGTGGCCGCCAACATCATCGACGCGGGGGCGGCCGACGTCGTCTTCGAGGGGGTGGCCGACGGCGAGCTCGCCGAGGCGGCCACCGTCGTCGTCGACGAGCAAGACGACGGGGCGTCGTCGGATGTAAGTATGATGTGTATTTCTATTAATCTTTATAATCTATCTTCATTATCCACCGTGTCCACCGTGTCCACCGTGTGGTGAAATTGTTAAAGAGGACGGTATCATATGTGACAGATGCGTAACATGACATCACTATGAGTGCCTCAGCATTGCAAAGGAGGACTTGCCACTGGGGGTGATCTGCCCACCCAGAACAGTGACAGTGTCTGATGACGCGATGAATGTGTTGCAAAATCAAATAAGGCAACATCTACTGCGGACCGTTTGCAGTGTTAAGAGTGGGAGGGAAGGTTGGCTAAATTAGAAGGAATCAAGTTGGCAAGGGAACGAACACTGAGTACAATGCATGGGATGATTCACCAGATGACTGAGGAAATCGCGCGTCTGGAACGTGACATGAAGGAGGTGGCTAGCAAGGAAGAGACACTAAGAAGAAGGTTGGCCATGCTTCAAGAAAGGGTTGGTGAGGTGTTTAGTAAAGTGGCGGCACTACAGGGGGAGAAAATTTGAGCTTGCCCCCCCGACGTAAGATTGGAAGATGGTTTGATACGGAGCAAATTAACAGACAAATACGCAAGTTCCAGTACAAAGGTACAGATAAGAATGATAAACCAAGACCTATTTCAACTTCCGGCAATCTGGGAGGTCATGCCATCCAAACATGGACACTTATTGGACTGTTGCCATTGATAATTAGCAGCCACATACAAAATCCAAATGATCCCACATGGAAAATGATGCTCCACTTAATCCTGATTGTCCAGATGGTGTGTTCGCCTAAAGTTACCAACTCATTGCTTTACTACAAGAAACAATTGAAGAATACCTAAACCTCAGAACCACCTTATTCCCCAACACCCCAAACAAACGACCCAAACACCACTATGTGCGCCATTATCCAAAGATGATTGATATGTACGGGGCACTCATTAGATTGTGGTCAATGCGCTTTGAATCTAAACATAGCTATTTCAAAATTCTATTATGTAACGAAAACATTGTCTGACAAGCACCAGTACCTACAAGCTGCTTATTCAGAAAATGGGTTGTTTGGGCAAGAGCCTTTCATGAACAGCGGAACTGAGTATTACTTCGAAGTTTTCAGCAGTGAAATCAACCGAGCTCTAACAAATGTTCATTTGGAGGCTTGCAGTCTGATGATCGGGAATAAGTGTTGTCATCTAGGTATTAAGTACCTGAAAGGGGATCTTGTAATTTTAGATTCAGACATTGAACTTAATATCCTCAACATTATTATAATTGCCTTCTAAGAATCAAAAGAATTCTACTTTATTGGTCGTCAAGCAACAGGAATACTTGTCAAAGAAATGCAAGTGTACGAAATTGAGGAAAGTGAACACGTAGTTTGCCGATATGTCAATGAACTCCAAGATTCTCATCCATACCAGATATATGATTCAATATTTTCGTATTCTGCCCCGACATTAAAACATCTAACAAGTTGAAAGATTGAAAGACGGCATCAACTGTTGTCCCTAGAACGATGACATTATTGTGCATTCCACAGCGAACTGAGAGTGCCTCAGGCTACGAAAACCGGTTTCTTTCCCCAGCCGATGTTGGACATCCCCTGGAGTACCGCTCGTAAATATTGAATGGGGGTGGTAAGGTTCTGAGATGTGGAGTTCAGTGGAAGGAGGAAGACAATAGAATGTATAATTTTAAATGTGTTCTTGACCTGCATAAATTGTATTCCTAAATTACCATATAATTTCATAAAATTAAAGTTTTATAATTTATTTCTGAAAATGCATGTTGTTGTAGCAGTCCGTGTATAATTTTTATAGTTGTTTTTATAGTGGCATGTACGATTTGACGCAAGTCTTAACTGCATATGGGTCGCGGAGAAATGGCAATGACCTATCGATATTGAATATTAAATTAACTTAAATAAAAAAATTTCGAATTTACAGTCTACCGCTCATTCACGCAACTGATGAGACCCGAAAGTCTCCTTGAGCTGTGGTCGAGCGGCCAGGCGGCCCGGATACGCTTATTTCGATGAGGTACCCCTACCGGCGGTAGAACAAGATGATATTATACTTTTTGAAAGATTACTTCAAAATACATACGATAAGCCGTATCCGAGAAAATCCATCTTGTTTCTACATGCCGTTTTGGCGCTTTGAGTGCGTCGCGACGCTTCCGCACGGCGCTTCACTCTTTTGATCATTATTTCCAAACCCAACAAGATACATTAATAAACTTAGTACTATTTTTTCGTAGAAGACTAGCCCTTTTCAGTGAATACCCACATCAAACCATTAAAATATTTTAGGGTATTTAAATTGGCCTACAACCCCAAAAATGTGACTTTTTATCAATTTTACTTGGATATTCAATGCCAATTTACGAGAACATTTGAAAACATATTGTTGGTTTATCAGTCTTAAAAAATGCTGTCACATGTGTTACAATAATACAATGCACAGATAGTTATACGAAGTCGGTGAGATTGTGCATGCATGACATGCGTTTGTTCGGCCTCGCGTCTTATTTATAGTTCCGCTGTCACGCCAAGCACATTGTGAGTTGTAAGCGCTGAACCGCTCATACGTTACCATTCGGCCATGTAGGTATCAACAAAAGTCTTTGTGATTTAGCGGTGAAAGTTTCTATAAATGCTATTATGTCATATTTCATTTCAATTGAACATTTGGTTCAGTTTTTGTCAATCGACAGCAAATGCAGGAACAAAGCTGCATTGCAGTCATGCATCACAAATATAATATATTTTTTTAAATAGAGCTGCTTCATTGATGTAATTTTTAAACTGAATAGTGTGGCCAACACTCAAAATAATATTTGGAATTTAAAGACCATCTCGTTGGAAACATGCTACTGTAGAAGTACACAACGTTTATTGTTGTTTGTTCCGTGCTTTGAGATTATTTGCATGTTTGTTATGTAAATCACGATAATATTATATTTATAGCTATGACTGGAAAAACAGTATTCTCATGATTCAATCCCATATTATTGTTATAACATGATCAAACATTAATTTCATGGAGTATAATGATATCATTTTCTTAATGCAATGCCAAAATGGGTAAACTGTGTTTCAAGATTTATGTATATACGAATTGTATCTATGGATGACGAACCAAAACAATGCACTAAACTCAAGAAAGTAATCGATCAGACGCTGTCTAATCTGTGATGGCAAATTATTGTTAGACACTGGGTCTGTTATCGACCTGTACCAAAAATACGTATTATACTCGTATCTGTTACCGTATAAAGATCTAAAAACTAAAAGTGAAATTCCACTCTTCTTGCCGTTGGGCTGTTGATCAATTATCTTGTGCTATTGAAAAAAATACACCCAGTATTATAAAGAGGTACCGGAAGGCGAGGTCGATTGCGTCGGGACCTACAGGGTTGGTTTGGTCGCTTTGATTTACTGTCCCCCCACTGAAAATCAGTTATATAACTGAGTGGGTAGACTCTAAATACAATTTATTAATTATTATTATTAATTAAGTACGAACTGTTGGTTAGACCCGATTTATTCTACAATAGCTGATGAGTGTCGGTGAAACTTTTTAAAAGGTGTCTAAGCTCGAAAGACTGACAAGAAAACAATAATGACGAAGAACGAAACGTGGATATCAAACCTTCCAAGAGAATGGTCTTGCACCAATCTGCTGATATATTCATTAGTGTGAGGCTTAATGAAGAGTAAAATAGATTCAGATTTCTTTACCATTTGTGACAGTATACACAAATGTGTGCAAAACGTTACGTTAATGATGCTATGATTCTTTTGATGGACTTGGTGTTTGTGACTACTTTATCCCAAGATATCCTCTAATCTCTAGCATTGTGTCATAACCTAATAGCACAATCCAAATATGTAAGAACACCTCTTGCTTTAGGAGTGTTCGTGCATCATGAGTTTGGGAGCAAAACTTTTTTGCACATTTTGCATTCATTTCTCCATTGGATGTATGTAGCTGTTTTTACGACAATATTCCCAGGTTTGAGACGTATGATGCTAACTGCCAGTTAGTACTTGAAAATGACTTGTCCGTTTCCTCATTAATTTAATTTCTTCAATTAAGAAGAAACCATTGACGGTAAAAACCCAACCCATGACACAGTCGTCGTGCTATATTAAAGAACTGTGGTGAATTAAAATTCCAAATTGGCAGTAACAAACTTCTGACATCAGAAGAATCAAATATCAGATAAAATACATTATACTTCAATATGCTAAACCTCACGCCAAACCACGAGAAATTACAGACACAACTTTGATGAGGAGAAACCCATCTTTAATCACAAATCAAGTGCCTAGTTTGAAAAATGTATACGCTTATTCACCGATTTATATAGTGATATTTCAATATTCCATCATCATGGGGAGGCTTTTAACGCTTCAACATCATCAACATCAGTCTTCTGACGTTTTCTTCATATACACTGCAATTCTCAACCTCGGTAACGTTGCTGAGAAGATCGACCAAACTCATATTATTATTATGGCCACTGCAGATCTTGCCATAAACAGCAATGAACTGAAAATTTAATAGAGTATAAACCGGAGTAAACCAGCTGCCCTCTCCTGTTAAATAAGAATGCGTTTGACATAGGCGTTTTTGGCCAGTATAAAATCAATGTTTGGTGATGGAGGACTTACCAACTAATAACTATACTGGGAATATATGCTGATGTGACTGCCAATCTCTTCTGCAACTAAATCGTGGTGTACGAGTTATTAAAACGTAATGAAAGCTCTTATGCATTTGTTTATGAAAGCAGCTCAAACCTGGTCAGAGTCCAACGACATGCCTTGGTTATAATATAATACCACCAAATAACAAAACATAATTGCAATCAACATGCAAGTCTATGGATGGGCATGTTTGTGTGCACTGTCAAAATATACTTGAACATGATTTGTTAAAGATGTTACTGTATTGTCATTTCGAAAGCTGGAAATGAATTTTCTCACACATTTAAACTTTGCTCTAACTAAAACTACGGATAAATAAATATGAAGCCCTAATGAACCCCTACTGATGAAAATGCGTTTCAACTCCATGCTAAGAGGGCCAAATTTCAATGTTTGGTATGGTGTTAGAATGGTGTTAGAGCCATGTTGCAAATCCGTTATTGCAGTCATTCGACTACGGTTGGAGAACATACAACGTATTATAATATTGTTTTTTCGTCAACAAATCACACATCTTTATAGTAGTGACAAGCAGTATGAAACAGACAAGGGCCAATGCAAACGAGCTTTGTATCAGTGCTTGTGGTTAGTTAGTTAGTTATTGGGGTTTTAGGGCACAAAACACGCTTGTGGGTGTAATGGAAATTGGAGAAATGTACATAAAAAATGAATGTATACCATAAAACTGAATGTATACAAAGCATGCAAATTATAATACTGTAAAGATTGAAAAACGCAAACTATAACGTAATGTTGTATATTTATATAAGTAATAGCTGGAACACAATTATTACAGAAAATCTAAGGTAGAACACGAGAGACGAGATTCAAAGATCTATATTACACTCTTTAGA
The DNA here is from genome assembly GCA_024449915.1 of Sweltsa coloradensis. Classification (NCBI taxonomy): domain Eukaryota; kingdom Metazoa; phylum Arthropoda; class Insecta; order Plecoptera; family Chloroperlidae; genus Sweltsa; species Sweltsa coloradensis. The sequence goes on along the minus strand of JAMZAV010016972.1, from coordinate 24,439 downwards.
ATCCATCCATAACAAAAAATGGTTAAAATATTCTCTAAAATAATCCTATGCGTAAAAATGCATGATAAATGAATGAATGATGAGCAAAACTTACTTATTAATAACAACAACAAGGTAAAGCCTATACAGTATTAAAAAAAATACCCTTCATATTTTAATTTTAATATTTCATTCATTTTATGGGAACAAATAAGACGCGCGGCCGAACAAACGCATGTCATGCACAATCTCAGTGACTTTGTGTAGCTATCTGTGCATTGTAGTATTATTATAACACATGTGACAGCATGTTTTTAAGACTGATAAACCAACAATATGTTTACAACTCTTCTCGTTAAGTGACATTGAATGTCCAAAGTAAAATTGATAAAAAGTCACATTTTTGCGTTTTAGGCCAATTAAAATAGCCTACAATATTTTTAATGGGTTAATGTGGGTATTCACTGGAAAGGGCTATTCTTCTTCTAAACAATGGAACTAAGTTTATTAATGTACCCTGTTTGGTTTGGAAATAATGATCAAAATAGTGAAGCGCCGTGCGGAAGCGTCGCGGCGCACTCAAAGCGCCAAAACGGCATGTAGAACAAGATGGATTTTTCTCGAATACGGCTAATGTATGTATTTTGAAGTAATCTTTCTAAAAAGTATAATATCGTCTTGTTCTACCGCTGACTAGTGCTGAGAACAGGTAGAAGTCAAAAGGTGCGGGGCGGCGAGGTCATATCGATGCTGCACATAAAGTGCACAGGAAGTTTTTAAAATTGCATTGATGACAGTAGCACATGAGCTTTAAGGTGTGTAATTAATTAGTTGCGGTAGTTTTTCTAAATATGCAGTGCTGTTCATCGGAAAAATACTATATTGTCGCAGAAACTGACTTATCAATGGATTTTACTGTCATTATGTAGCTACGAAAATAAACACGGTGCTTAGCGCGCCACATATAACATTGCTGCAATTAATATCGTACTCAAAATTTATCGAGCAAAATAATTCAACGGATTGTGAGCGCGGAATGTGATATGGCATCTTAGTTAGGCCTACACGTCATTCAACGGCAAAGTCTAACCCAACCAGCTTCTTCTTGTTTGTTTGTGTTGTGACGACAACTTGTCTTGGCGCGAGTGGAATTACCTCTTCTCCGAAAACTTCTCTCGAAATCGAATGACAAGTACCGGTATCTTTTTCTTGAGTGGAGTCTTCCAATCGATTCCACATAGTTGTGGACAAATCAGAGCAAGTTCCTTCAGTCCCGGTAAATACTCTCGTATCGACATGATGGTTGGCTCAATGGAATGTACCCCTCCACATTGAATCTCAAGTCATGTCAGCTTGTTGCATCCTTTTATGATGGCTGCCAACCCTACGTGAGTAACAAAGTATTGAAAGCTCCTTGGCTCCAAGTACAACTCGGTTAGGTTCTTCAGGTTGGCAATGGCACCTATGGCCACGGCCACACTATCACTGCACTCGCAACGTTCAAGGTGAAGTGAGGTCTTTTTAAAGAATTATTAGAAAACATGGCAATCCACGTTTCGTCGTTCTTAAACCAACACTTTAAACTTGAGACGACGCAGGTTTGACATGTTGGTGATCTCGAGGAGACATTCAAGAGAGACCTTACATCCCCAATATGGCTCTGTTGCTAAGTCCTCTAGATCGGTGGTCTTCAACCTGTTGTTACCCACGACCCACTTCAAGGGCCATATTTTTTTCGCGACCCCAGGCAACACTTCTTAGGCCTGGTATATCAATGTCCGGTTAATCTGGCTAGTAACTACTTGGCAGTTAAATTTAACAACCACTTAAAACTGCCAGTTAACATTTTTGTGTATTTCAATGACATTTTACTTGTCAGTCTGCTACTGAGGACCTATTCCGAGCTGTGACTAGTTTTAGTACTTTACGTCATTGATGTTGGATCTAACGTCATAATATAGCCTACTTTACAGCCCGTTAAATGTGTGGTTTTAAAAAGAATTGCTTTAAAAAGACTGTGAAACGAATATAGGTTATGTTTACTCTTTGTCTTGTAACAAGTTGTTGTCAGCACAGTTGTCAGTCTAGGCCTTGGCTACTTTCAATTAAACACTAATTAATTACAATGGACGAAGAATTAAAAAGAAGCCGGACTTTAAAAAACTCTCAGTCCAGACAGAACAGACATCCTCGTAACGGTAACACACACAAAACAAAACACATTCAGTAGTAACAGAAGCCAAATCCTACTACTGTGGAGACCGAACAAGAACAGAACGAAGAGCGGAGACCAACTACGTCCGCTGCCGACAAGAACAGCTGACCGACTCGCGAGACTGCCGCTGCCGCTGCGTGTGTATGCTAAGCCTGTGTAGAATAGGCAGTAAAAAGGTGCGGGGCGGCTGAGGTCATATTCGATGATGGACACTGTGCAATGTGCATTAAAATTATTCAAAATCGTATGATGACACTCCAGCACGTGATCTTCCCAAGATGTATAAAAATGGAGTAGGGCATATTAAAAGTGTCAAGTGAGGTTTCATCGCGACGGACTACTATATATTTCGCAGATATACAATATATATGGATTCTACTGTAATTAACCATGACCAATTGTAAACACTGTCTAACATAGTTCACTCACACAGTAAGGTAGATTGTAGCTAGATGTCGGATGCTGCAAATTATTGACCTGACTGAGTTCCTCGACAGTGACTAGCAGAGGTTGATAGATTCAAGACATCAGAATTTTCGCTCATTTCTTCTTTTCACTGGACGAGATAGCATGTCTATAGAGATGTTAGAGATTTCACAATTATCTCGGTCAACGTGCAATAAACATTTTGGGTACTGATTATGTAATGAACTACTGTCATGTTTGCAGTATATTTTTGTGAAGTTGTATGAGCTTAGAATTCATTTTATTCATCTTTAAACAATTGGTCGAGCTTAATTCCAAAAAAAGACATTGCTATTATTATTGATTTGGATATAAGTATTCCAGTTCGATTGAAATACCACAATGTTCAATCAGTTTCCTGAGGATAATCCCGAAATAAGGTTAGTGCTTTTAGACCTAACTCAAAAAAGGCCCACCCATCAAGTAGTAACCGCTTATTTTCAAATTCCACTTATACTGATTGTATTTAAGTTTTCCATCATTATTATGTTGAATCCAATTCCAATTCAATCTTGACCAAGTATCTCTAGTTATCATGTATGATCGATGACTAATGGAATATTCAATCTTGAATTAATCGATAGTAGAGAAACGAAATATTTTTGACAAGCATGTGTATATTTCAGGTTCGTAAAATTTCCCTTTAAGTTGAGAAAACGATAAAGTCAGTCAAATAAGCTGACTATCAGCAGCGCTACGATAACCCCCTCTTACCTCACCATGGAAAGGCAGGGCAGTTTTTAAACGTCGTTGGGATGTATGGCTGCTATGAACAGCAGGAGGCAAATCTTCTAACTCAAAGACAGCGTGCTGGCATCCGATTAAACAGCAACCCATTGGACTTACCAGATCAGCCTTTGTAAACTTCGTGCCGTTTCTACCGCAATCAGTTGACATAATATTATAAAGCCATGTGCCAAAGCATGCCCAAAGACTAACAGCAAGTCATGCGATTCTGTCCGAGAGCAGGAATGTAGCCCTTATGACTCGGCCTAGATTTAGATGCAGGTACCTAGTCCTTAGACCAGGTAGGGCCTATAGCATGATTCTTATTTTTCACATTTGGCATGGACTTTGTGGAGGCTAAGCCTGAGGCCTATCCATACTCCAAAGACACGCCCAAATATATGCCGTAATTCGACAAAGACAATTACTTGTGATGTTGTAGGTCCTTGCCGCTTTAAGTTTTTTGCCTCCCTGGTTTTCATGACAAAAGGGTTAGTTGGACAAGACTTCAATTGGCAATGAGCAGACAATTGCTGAAGCCGAAGTATTGAAGTGGTGAGCCATGCCATCAATGACAGGCTTATCAACCAATGGATTCGTTTACCCAATGGATAAGGCAGAACCAGCAGAACTGAGCTAATATTAAAGCAAGGTACGGCCTCTAGAAAGCAGGCAGGCTTTTTCAACTCCTGTCACATGTCCACACATTGTAAACTCCTAACCTACTTCAGCCATCTGCAGTTCAATACCAAAAAAAAGCGATGTTCTATTTTTAGGTTCTAACACAGCAACAGGGGATGCAGGGTAATTTGGCTGTGTTGATTGCACAACGTTGACACTAGTGCGCCCAATAGAGCACGAGAACATGTCTCCCAATGAAAAAAAATTTCACTCCAAGAATGTTCAGGCTGTAAGTAAGATGTGCAACTACTGTTGCACACAATTGTTTAATATTATTTAGCCAATGTGCGAGCGTTGTTTTGTGTAATTTATGTAGTGAAAACCCTTTTTAACTATTACTAGATATGACGACTACGAAATGCGCATCATCCCTAATCATTAACGCTCAATACGGCGGTTCAAACAAATGATGCGTTTATTGCGTCAACTCCCGCGCCAAACACGAGCTGCCAAACTTGCTACAATGTGAATCGAGAAACTAGGAGAGTGGCTGCAGGAAGGCCTATGCTTTTGATTTTTACAGGTTAGGGACTATTAAAGCATTTCTGGCAAAAGGACATAAAATGGTAATACGGAAAGTTTAGCTACCTAGGCCTACCTATATCAAAAGAACTAAATAGGCTAAGTCATGCATACAGTAGCCAACTCGTAACCTATTGTGTCAGGAATTTTGAATATTATCTAAGTGTGTTTTAAAAGTTCCATTAGGATAAGAATCTAGAGGTGTTAAACAAAAAGTGACGTAGTAGATGGATAGGAGATTACTGGATAGATGGCGTGGAAAAAAAAACGGTTTTTTTGTGACAATTGAACGACCGAGTACGGCAATACAAAGGCACGATGTTCACTCAAATCCGATAGTTCTTGTATACTCACGCCACGTCATTTGGTAATGTGCGAGTTGAACATCAACTGACTGAACAGGAGAGAAATAATGTTGCGCAGCATAACTGCAAAACGTAAAAAAAACAGTCGAGAGCTGTCGCCGACGAATGATTGATGAAGTTTGTTTTTCTCGCCGAAAAAAAAAAAAAAAAAAAAAAAAACCAAGAACTACCCTTCGTGGGCATTGAGAGTGAGGCATCGCTCAATCGGGGCAAGTATGTTGAAGACTCTGAACTAATTAGGGAATAACATCCGTGATAACAGTGTATTAGATCTTCAACAGTTGTTCGGTGGAACATCCAACGCTTGTGGCCCCCCCCCCCAAAACGATTTGTTAAAGTGATGTTTCTTCTTGGTAATGACGCGCAATTAAATCGGAAGTAAACAACGACACCTTTTGTTTCAGGTTATGCGTAAAACGAAACATCTGGACCCGTAATGGGTTAGGTCCATTTGTCGACAGTGTAAGCATGTAACTGTGAGTCGGAGAGGCGTGTGAACGTGAAAAGGTCATCAGATTCTCTGACGTAGTGCCGGTAAGACAGCCAGATGTTTGTTGTGACACGTGGTCAAAATCGTAGAGGAGTCAACTTGAAAGACTAAAATTAGTCTGTCAGGGATATGAAGGTGCAGCGTAGGCATGGCGAGACAACTACGATCGCTGTGCATTCGGGTACAAGAGCTCTTTACCTCATGGCTTGTTTGTGCATTGTTAACAGCCATAAATTAAATTGGTATTTGCGCAACAGTCGACAACTAATATCAAAGAGTGCAGTGTTTTTTAAAACTCTTAATGGACGTCAGCTGGTTCTCTACACTCGCCCAAGAGGATTAAATAGTTTGACTATCTTCATGAAAAGCGATTGACCCCGCGTTACTCCCACTCGGTGGATATTCACTTCTCAGTTTGTCAAAACGGTCAAATGATTGGATATTGCCTTAACGTATCTCATATTAATACAACTGGCTAATTCGAGACGAAGAGGAGGGACGTAAGGGATGACGCGGGAGGACAAGGGGTGTGGACAGAGCCTGCGCGGTTCAGAACCAGCCAAAGCAATATGGGGAGGGCAGGGTTTCCCCAGTCGTGGTCGTCTCCGTCTGTGTCATCATCCGGTCCGTGTTGTCTTGTCGCGCTCGTCGGGGAGGTGCGCGAAAGGGAAGGGGTTCCCGACAAGACAGGTCGCCCATTAGTTTGTCAATTAGGGCAAAGCTGGTGGTAACTCACCCCGTTATTCAAGGGCCAACCGCGCGAGAATACCAGTCAGAAGGTGTCGAAGTTGGAATCAATATGTCATTTAACTGACACATGGGACAAATTGTTCAAAGGCCTTCAAACATGACTAGGGTGTGCAATTAGCGGACGTGCGACGTGATTTTCTCTGCGACGTCACAATTCGTAGTCTTGTTATTTGGGACTTGTTAGGCCCGATGTGGATTATGCTAGGAATCTGTCTCCTAATCACCTGCCTAAGATACATAACGTCGAACGCTTGCAGCAACGGTTAATCAAATGGTTTGTATAGAAATAATACCAATATTATCAGAATAGTTGTATAAACTGTGTGTAAATCCAACTATCTGCACATACTTAGAGGATAGACGTGAAACATCCGAGCTTGTCTTTCTGCAGAGAATAGTGAAGAAAGCGAGTTTTTATGTATAATTATTATTATTGAATATGTTAACGTCCTCAATGTATGCAATCATTGATGCTAATCGAGCCGAAGGGAGCGGCCTGTAAGGTAACTGGTGACGCGGGGCTGGGACAAAGGGAGGTAATAAGTCAGCGTGGACAGGCCTGTGTGACTGGTCAGAACCACAAGACACAAGGCGTTTGGGAAGCAGGGGTCCTCCACGTCGTGGGTCGTCTCCGTCGTGGTCATGACAGTGAAGAGCGCAGGGATAGCTGCACAGATCATTAGAAACTATATCATTAACACGCCATTTAAGACGATCAAGACCACCGGACTTTTAAGAACCGGCTGCAAGAATAGTCGTTTATAAATATCTTTTCTACAATGGAATGGAAAAGCATAGTGAGTTCAATATTGATTTATTTCGGACAGTACACACTTTAGAGAAAAAGTGCATTATACTCAGCCAGTCGCGTACAAACATCACCCTAAGTTAATCACTAAATACAAGTTCCGTTATTAAACGTCAACTTCTCGCAAAAATCTGTGATGTAATTTTTCCAATATAGTCTAATTTAATTACTTAATTTATTTCATGTTTCCTCACTATCTAGAACACACGGTTCTTTTGTCAATTTCATTCAGTTGTTCTTGCACTTTTCACTGTCAGTTATAATAATTCTATTTAATTGGTCCTATCGAATACAAGTTATGTTTACTCGTCAATAATTATATTTTTATGTATCTCTTTGCATTAGAGTATGTGTAAGTCACTCTTTACTGTAAGTGTACGTATTAGAACTGCTAGAAATAGATCAGCATGTCAAACCATGCACTTTTGTTATCTCTATGTCTATGTATTATTTACGTTCAATCGTATCGAAATCAACGTTTTCTGGAATATTGTATCTGTTCGGTGGCATACGCATAAATAAGAACTAAATAAATTAATTAATTAATACATAAATAATTTTTTGTGGATAATGTTTAACTGTTAAAATAAAATAAATAAAATAAAAATAAGAAGTATAGGCCGCTTAAACAGCCAATATTATTGCGCCTCCAAGCATAAAACAATTTCTAACGGATAAGTTCACCACCATGTATACTCTTTCTAAAGGGTGGAACGTTAGGGGTGACAAGGGATGTGGACAAGGCCTGCTGTGGTCACAACCAGCAGAGTGTAGTCTTTTAATATATAAAAATGTACTCTATTGCATCGAAGTGAGCTCACAAAATTCTAAAAACAAAAGGTCGTTTTCACAACGGGAAATGGAATGGGTTTTGAGAAGCTCGAGGATGGCGAATAACTTGTACATTTGAAAACTGAAAACACGATGGTGAGGATGGTGGGACGACTCAAGATCCCAGACATCACCTACACAAGGCGCACCCCATCATGTAGACAATAATATGGGCGTAACACCAGTAATGAGACGTAAGAGATCAACCGCCGCCACATTAAGCCGAAGACAACGCATTAAATGTCCAGCTGGATATTCAGCTATAGTTGTCCGTTGTACAGTGGTACGAATTTTGAGTTCCTCAAGGGACAACAGACCAGATTTGTTTCACCTCTTGACAAGCTCATCTTCCTGGTTCACAGGAATTAGTGTCGGAGATCCCCAGTGACTTGCATATTGACTACAGATAGTTAAAACGTCGCTGAAACCACGTCGCCACGAAGTAACTTTGGTGGTATAGTCTATCCTTGAGGTATGTTTTGTACTCACATTAATCGCGCTATCAAATTTGTTTGCAAGAGGAGCTAAATGAAACTTCAGCCGGGCACATGCAGGCTCAGCAAGACTGAATGTTCTTAATATTAGAACCTTCGTTAAATGGTTTATACACAGTGGCTTAAACGTTCCCGCTGTGTCGGCGAAAAAGCCAAATTCGTCAAATGAATCGGTCGAACTATACATAAATTATGAAATGGCGACTTACAGCAAAAGTATTGTCACGGTAAACCACTTCAGTTGAGTTATTGTTGTATAAGAACGCACTGTCAACCGTAAGGCAATAATTCGATATTCATAGCCTAGGAGATATCGAGGGTGGCAGTAATCCCAATGTGATTAAGAACACACAACGGGTAAAGGAGGAAAGGGTTGTTTAAACCCATCTATAATGTTCCGAACGCATGTCTACTTCGTCTATCCTCCATCAAGGGGCAGAGCAAAATGATTAAATCAAAAACAATATATTTGATGGCGATTGGATATGCTTAAAAGTCTCATATTATGAACTTGGGCTAAATCGAGACGAAGGGAGGGACTATGGGGTGACGCGGCGAGGGACAAGGGTGGACAGCAATGTCGGTCAGAACCAGCACAAGCGTCTGAAGCCAAAATTCTGAAAAACTTTGAAGGGTTTGTACAAGAAATGTACTGCAAAAAAAGTGAATCAGAAAAACGCTCGCCCCAATAAATGTAAAAAGAAGTAAGCCATACTACAAAACATTAAGCAATAAACATAAAGCAGGCGGACCATTGGTTACACCACTTTAATATACGCATTGGACATTTAGTTATTTGCTAAGTTAAGGATGATCCCAACATTCCATTATTATGAAGGCTCTTTTATTTAGTACGTTCATTCATGGCACTGCCAGCCAGTAAGGGTTTTCATACGTTTTCTCTTCTAAGTAAGTGCCCACTAACATTTTAAAGTTTGTTGGTACCTAAATCGGTACAAAGGGTACTTTACACAAAAGGTGTATGGCCTATGAAACACACAAAAATGCCCTCCGCAAATCGTCCTTCTTTTGAAATATTCGTGCACCACACGATGTCACGAAATAGCATTTGTTTTCAACTGTCAACCATGTACCTTATTTATTTTTTTTAATACAATTTATGTATTGTCATAGAACATAGAACATACATGGACTCTTAACACCATTAGCAAAATGCACAAAATAAATAATTAATGTTACATAGAGACTACAGAAATAAATCTAACAAGAATATAATGATAAAAACCACAAAGCCCTGAAAAAGGCTTAACTGTGGGGTAAAGACAATTAATAAAATTATTAAATGGATGTTGGTGACAATACAGAGAACGGAAACATATAACCAAAAAATAAACATGAAAAAAACATGTATGAAAATACCTTTGGTTGCATGACAGATTACAGTTAATTGGCGAAAATCCAAAAAATTACACAATGAAAAAGACAAAGAGCTTAGAAAAAATAAATAAATAAATCGGAAACATGTCAAAGGTGTCAGAAAAGAAGATAAGATTTTAGTTCAGTTTTATTTTTGACAATGTTAGAAAGGTTTTCAGTGAGGAGGGGCGATGTAGCATGGTTCATTTTTGGGCATCTTATGTAGCTTATTTGGGTGCGAGGGTCACTCTCAAGAGTCCAAACGCGAGAACTCGCTCAGCCTTACTATAAAGGTTTTCGTGTATTATCGGAATGGCGGGCAAAGGCACCATCGCAGTACCTTATTTGTCCGAAAGATGTCTTACAGTAAAAGCCCTAGGTAGAGCGTGATAGAAACGTGGAGCCGAGGCCTGTTCATCATTACCATTGCGGTGCACAACCACGAACGAGACAGCTGATGGAACAAAGGCGACAAGTTCGTGGTCGGTCTTCGTCATGGCGCGCGTGGATGTCGGAGCAACGAAACCTAAGCAAGTATTCAGAGAGGAGGCAACCTGTGAGTGATTTCTAACAACTAAACAAAAGTGTATAAACTAATATGGGTTATGGTGAGTCACAAGGGACAAATGGGCGTGGACAGGCTGCGCTGGGGTTTTTTTTTTTTGTTTTGCTTTTTCAGATCCAGCCACAAGCGTATGGAGATTTCACTAGGGTGATGAGCAAGGAAATCGGTTGCTATGTGATGTACATTTTGTTCTCAGCGAATGGAAACAAGTTGCAAGTAGGCTATGCCACGATGGCGAGTCGTTGTTGGAGGTTAAGTCTAGTAGCGATACGTGTGCAACGTTCCCTGTGACGACGTCGCGGCTAATTGATTGGGACTTATGTTAAACTGTTCATTATTTAACCCAACTTGGGCTTAAATCGAGGACGAGGAGGACGTAGAAGGGATAGACGGGGGGGACAAGGGGAGTGGACAGGCCTGTGCTGTCAGAAATCAGCCACAAAAGCGTAAGGGTGAGGCCAAGGTTCACCCACGTCGTGGCGTTTCTCGTTGAGTCATTAATCGTCCATGTTGTCATTGTAGCGGGGGATGAGAAACTCCCCAACCCAGGAACCTAGGTGATGTTTAAAATGTTTTACAAGAATGTGATGAAGGTGTGGTCAACCCGTTTTCCTGAATCAAACACTTTCTTGCAATGACTAACTCTTGAGTTTCGATATATTTGCTTGACTGAAACCTGGCTGCATGAGGGCGGGGGACAGTCGGGAAATTACTAAATAGATCAAATGATGGCATCGTGCGGACCAGGGCCGTCAAATGTAGCGTGAAATAAAAAGCGTGGTGGAGTGTTGACCGCGTGTCCAGTAGGCTGACCCGTAAGGAGGGAGAACCTGGAGATGGTGTCGCTTGAATGTGGGAGGTGGTGCGAGATCAAGCTGAGGAAACAACAAAGGCTTCTTTGTTTTGTTGGATGCGGTCTACTTGCCTCCGCCCAGTGACGTGTGAGTCACTGTTGACGTGTTGCGTAATCGCTTTCGTTGGGCCAGAGTGCAATGGAATCCTAAGGGGACTGTACTTTTGTTGTGTGGGTCGATGTTAACACTTTCAACGCAAATATCACCAGGGTATAGAAGGGCGGTCCTACGAAAAAACTGACTTGAACCCTTGTGTGGGTTAATTCAACAACATACAACAAACAACAAATGTCACTGTCATGTCTTTTAAAATATAGGTGTGAATCAATCTTATTCAAACAACTCCTTCCCCACATTCTCAATGACAAGTTCTCGGACTCATATTTGTTGATAACTTGGACATCGTGTATGCACAGTTGCGCGGACGCCAGCGGAAGTGGCAAAAATACAGCAAGGAACCGACTCGAGGATCATCGAGGTGATGAGAAAACGCCTAGAGAAGTTTAATCCCCTGAATGTATGGCCCTTTGTTCTATATTTTTTATGTTTGTTTGTTTTTTAACCTCTTGGTGAGAGGTTGCATATTATTCCTTTAGGTCATAATCAAAATGACAATATCTAGGCTATCCACAAGGAGAAGAAAACAACATTTCTATTTGTGGACTGTCAGTCTCGTCTCAGAAATGTAATGATACGTGGAAGTCAGGAGTTTAAATAAAGAGGTTTGTACTAATATTTCGGGCTCTGGAAAGTTATAAAGTGTTGAAATATTTTGGAGGATTGTGACGGTCGATTAATAATTAGTGAATTTTCTGATTGGGAGTATTTCAAATCAAGGGAATGTTGTGTCTCGAATTTGAAAAGTGTTTATGTATTTTTATTAATAAATAATTAAATTGGTTAGAAAAGATGTATGATTTTTAATTTTTCAATATACTTGCTTATTTGTCAACATTTTGGAAATTCTAAGGACTAAGCAATTCGAAAGTGAAAACTAAAACGCAAATGCATTAATGGAGTAGTGAATAGGAACCATATTTTTAAATGATGCCTTAACAAACAAGAAAAGTAAAGATGTTCGTTCTACCTCCCACAGGCATGTTGCTAATGTAACTAAACTGTAGTGTTGTATCGAGCTCTGTGTTGTATTGCAGAGCGCCCACCTGCCGGCCCAGACGACGATCAACGCCCGGTGGAACCTTCATCGTCAATTCGCTGCGAAAATTATCGACAACGAAGAGCTGGCACCATCGAACCGACTTACAGCACCTCCTCAACTGGAAGAACACTGCTAAAACATTCTTCGCCTCCGAGGACGTTGCGAGAACATGTAAATTGACAATTACTGATTACGGCTTGGTCTCGCTAAGCTTAAAAGAATATTGGGCCAAGTGTAGTGACGTAAAAATCCGGATAGGCCGCCATGTCCGGATTTTGATAACTTTTGTATATTATTTCCCATTTTTTTTTTGAATCTACAACAAAAAAAATATAGGTTAGGATGGTGTTTTTAGTTTCAGCCGTAAGTCCTTTAAATTGAGTCATAGCACAAATTAATATTGGAATACGTAAAATGTCACTGGTGGTAATGATCTATGGGGACGAATTTTGGATCCGGTCCCCTAAAAGCCGATGTGGATCGTCATGTACATCACTGTGTAAAATATTGATAATTGTGTCTATGAATAGACTTTCAATATAATGTGTGCAATGTTGAAGAGTGCGTAATAATCACTTTGATGGTAGCAGCTCAGGATGAGGAGTTTTAGTGGCCCACTACACAACAACAAATATACGCCTCAAAAAGTGATAAGTCAAATACTCAATGATTGAGTGCTCATCTAGGATAGAAGATCTATAGACACAAAGTTTTGGGCAAGGTCTAGGCAAAGAAAATGCAATGATGTAGTATGTTTTATTTATAAATAAACCTGCAGACTGGTAAAAATTAGTGGTAAGTCATACTTACCAGTAACCTATAAAGGGTTAAATAGCAGGAATATGTGAAGGGATGTTAAATGTCATTGTCAATTAATAGAACCTAGAGAAAATTCAATGGTGTCCTTTGCTACCATGTGGTCCGAGCAACATTTTGTTGTTTGCTTTGTATTTGCTTCTGCAGTTGTCAAAGACCGGGCATGTTTCGTCTCCTAATCTTGGATTTCCTTTCGACGTATATTTTCCTTCAGTGTTATCCTTGTAGTTTAGGTCCCTTCACATTATTCTCTTTCTTCCCTGTGGAGACACTAACTCCTTAGCTGTGTTCTTAATCCAATCATCATCTCCTCATGTATCTTGGTCTTTATTGGTAGCTGATTAGGCTTGCTTTGCTTTGATATCCAACTTTGCATTACATTAATTTTGACCATACTTAGAATATTTTGCTACTTGTAAAACCGATTAGTAGATTATCTTAGACCAAGGGTACTAGAAACTAATATGCCCTTCCCACAGAGCAATGTTGGTAACAGAAAGGATAATCAAGTAATTTACTAGCCGAGCGTGCGATATCTGAGGTCAGGCCAAGATGAACAGGTAGCACATCTGCATGCGCTCGGAGATGAGTCGCGTTGTGTTCGCAACAGGCGGGCGAATGATTGCAAGATTGTCGACAAATTATAAAGCTTTTACAAATCAAACCATACCGATTCACTGCTAGCTAAAATGCTCACTATTTTAAAAGCAAATGTGTTGTGTTTTATTTACATAGTATGATCGTGTAAAAAACGAGACAATGCCCAATAACTTGGTGAATTACAACCCATTTTTAGGTTGTAGGCATAGCGTATAATCAATTTTTTTTTAAAATGGATTTTACCTAATTTTAATCTCCTTGCCTACCTGCGGTATAATCTACCTCATCCTAATTAGGAAAGTCATAATTTAATTTGATTGGATATTGCTTTACGTCCATATTATGCATACTTGGCAATCGAGACGAAGGAGGACGTTTAAGGGATGACGCGGGGGGACAAGGTGTGGACAGGCCTTGTGTGGTTTCAGCCCACCAGCCACAAAGCATATTGGGAGGGCAGCTGGTCCCCCACGTCGGGTTCGCTACCGTCTGTGGCATATCCATCCATAATGTCATTGTCGTCGCTGTCGGGGAGGGTAGTCAAAGAAGGGGAAAGTTCCTCGACGGCTACCGGAGCTCTCGCCATAGTTTCAGGGTGGAAACCCCCCACTCACGGGCCAAACCCGAGAAGGTTTTTTTTGCCCCCCGATGTTGGAATGATGGCGTTCAAAATTAAGTCTGGTAGAGTAAACATGAATCATGTTGAAATATAAATGGTAGGACAATTGCACCACAGATGAGATTTTAGGCATAAATTTACGGCGATGTTGCTCCAAGCTAAGGGTTTGGTATACAGGGCGTAAAATAAAAATGTGGATAGAACACAGCGTATTCATTGGACAGTCCCAAACGCTGTTCATTATTCCATATCCAATGCCATTTTTTTAAATTCTTGTATTAAAACTGCATGTTTTTTCCACTTTTTAAAGTGGGTTATCAAACTGCATGTCAAAAGGTGTCTTCTGTGAAATTTTCAGCCTCTAATCTTAGGGCCAAGGAGAAAAAACTGGGCCTTTAGACGCCTTTATCTCCGAATGACACGGAACGGACATAGAACAGTATGGAAATAAATGTGGATATAAAACAAAGCGCTTTCACTGAACAGTCCCAGCCGCTGCCCATTGTTCCATATCCAATGCGAAAAAACTTTTAACAATTCCTGTATTAAAACTGCATAATTATTTCTACTTTTTAAAGTGGGTTATCATAACTGCATGTCGAAAGGTGTCTTGAGTGAAAATTTCACCCTTTAATCTTTGATAGGGACATGGGAAAAAAATACTCAACCTTTTGACGCCTTTCTCCGAATGCCACGGAACAGATATAGAACAGTCTGGAAATATGCCAGTGGTGTGTATAAGAAAAGTTAGTTAGTTATTGGGGTTTTAGGGCACACAAGAGTAAAGTAATCAGTGCCCATTGAGTTTTCTGATTGCTAAATAAATATGAATTCCAAATTGAATTTAAAAGGTTTACTAAACGTAAGAAATTAATAACGTTATCGCTTGTCGTGGAGTTGTCTGATAAAATTTTTTTTAGGGAAGGTTTTAATTTAAGATCTTTTCTATCACTACTATATTTTGTACAGGTTTCTAAAACGTGTTTTATAGTTATAACTTCCCCACACTCATCACAAATGGGAAGATCTTCACCTCTTAGAAGATATCCGTGAGTGAGATGTGTGTGCCAGATTCTTAAACGAGCCACAACCACTTCTTCACGGCGAGAGGAGCGACGTGAAGAGATCCAGGCAGCCGTGCTATTCTAGATTTGGCGCAATTTATTGTTTTCCATCTTGTTCCAGGAATATTGCCATTGCTCTTTAAGCTTATGTTTACAAAATGCTTTTAAATCTGAAGGAATGATTAGCTGACAGTCAATGCTGACCTTTTCGTATGCTGATTTTGCACATTTGTCTGCTCCCTCGTTACCTAAGATCCCGGATTGGATTGGATATTGCTTAACGTCTCATATTTATGCAACTTGGCTTATCGTGACGAAGGGAGGGACGTAAGGGATGACGCGGGGGGACAAGGGGTGGACAGGCCTGTGCTGGTCTGAACCAGCTACAAGCGTATGGGGAGGGCAGGGGTTCCCCCACGTTGTGGTTGTCTCCGTCTGAGTCATCATCCGTCCATGTTGTCATTGTCGTCGCCGTCGGGGAGGTAGTCAAAGGGAAGGGGAAAGTTCCCGACGACGACCCAGAGCTCGCCATTAGTTTCAGGGAGTGAAACTCCCCTATTCACGGGCCAAACCGCAAGAAGGTGTCGAGTTGGAATTTGAAGGCCCAAAAGACAGATTTCACAAATTACTTACTAATTAGTTACTTAGTTATTAGGGTTTAAGGGCACACAACACTAAGGTTATCAGTGCCCGTATTCTCTTATATAATGACATGTTATTTTTAAATCTTATTGTACAGCTGTGTTGATTTCAGGTATTTAAAAACATTGGTTATGTTCTCAGATTCATCAGATAAAATTTCTTTTAAATTAGGTTTAAGTTTAAAATCATTCCTCTCGTCCATGTGTTGAGGACATTCTACTAAAATGTGCTTAACAGTTAAAATCTCACCACACTGCTCACAGGGTGGTGGGTCTTCACCTTTTAAAAGGTATCCTTGAGTGAGATGTGTGTGTCCAATGCGTAGACGGGTCAGAACAACCTCTACGCGTCGAGAAGAGCGCATTGAAGAGATCCAAGGTGTTACATCGCCTTTTATTTCGCGAAGCTTATTATTTTGCATGATATGCCATTCTTCGCACCACTTTTCTTTAAGTTTAAGTTTAAATAATGCTTTAAGATCAGGCGTTACGACTTATTGGCAATCAATTTGTTCTTTGTTACAAGCTTCTTTGGCACTTTGGTCGGCGAGATCATTTCCTAAAATACCAGAATGGCCTGGCACCCAACAAAAAACTATTGATTTTTGTTTTGCACCAAGTTTGGACAGTATAAGGTGTATTTTACTAACTTATGGGTGTGTAGTGTAAATTTGGCAAATAGCCTCTAGGGAACTTAAAGAATCCGTGCACACTAAGAATTTGGAGTCCTTGTTATCAAGGGCAAACAGGAGGCTTTGGAATTTGGAGTTTGTTTGGAGTTTAAAACTGAAGTTGTTGCTCTCCGTTGTAAAGGCAGAGCCAACTGTATTGTTAGTTTTGGAACCGTCTGTAAAAATATTTATGAAATCTTTGTAGTTGTATCGGATTTCGTTGAAAAGTGCTTGATATTGTGTGTTTGATGTGGTTGCCTTTTTATATTTTGTCAGCTGTGTTATGCAACATGGTTTATTAAGTGTCCAAGGTGGGATTGCCCCATTTGATTTGTAGAAAACAAGGGGAAGTGTTATGTGTAAGGCTTGCAGTAATTCCAGGGCGCGGATGCCCACTGGTCTTGAGGCCTTCATGTGAACTTCATACCGATTTTGAAATGGAGGGTCAAAAACTGCTTTATAGGCTGGGTTTGTAGGGGGACCTTTTAATAAAGCAATATAATTAATCATTAGGTACTTTCTTCTAGAGGACAAAGATGGTTCTGCAGACTCACATAGAAGACTGGGAATAGGGATCGTACGAAAAGCTCCTGTGGATAGTCTTATACCGGTGTGGTGAACTGTACTCAAAGTCTTAATATAAGAAGGCCTAGCCGAATCATAAATAAAACTGGCAAAATCTAACTTGGAGCGGATGAGGGAGCGATATAGATGTAACAAGGTAGTACGATCAGCTCCCCAATTAGTATTGTTCAGCACTCGTAGAATATTTTAAGCTTTTCAACACTTGGTTCGTAGCTGCTGGATATGGGCTTCCACGATAACTTTTTATCAAATAACATTCCCAAAAATCGTGCAATTTCGGCAAATGGTAAGGCATGGCTTCCCATGTGCAGGTCGGGATTAAGGAATAATCCACGCCGAAGACTAAATAGCACACATGTGGTTTTAGTGATTGAGAATTTATATCCAGTTTCAGCTGACCATCTCTCAAGGCGCTTTATGTTTAGTTGTAGTTGACGTTCAATCGAACTCAAATACGATGCTCGGAAGTAAATGGAAAAATCATCTACAAAAAGTGGTGATTCGACTGGCTTTTTTATATGTGAGGTAATACTGTTGATAGATATAGCAAAACATACAACACTTAAAACTGATTCTCACGAACAGGTAATGTTCGTCGCAAATTTTCAGCGCTGAAAGATATTAACATATTTGTAGTAAAATTGATTTGATTTGATAGGATATTGCTTAACGTCTCATATTTATGCAACTTGGCTAATCAAGACGAATGGCGGGACGTAAGGGATGACGCGGGGGGACAATGGGTGGGCAGTCCTGTGCTGGTCAGAACCAGCCACAAGCGTATGGGGAGGGCAGGGGTTCCCACACGTTTGTGATCGTCTCTGTCTGTGTCATCATCCGTCCGTGTTGTCATTGTCGTCGGCCGTCGGGGAGGAAGTCAAAGAGAAGGGGAAAGTCCCTGACGACGACCCAGAGGTCGCCATTAGTTTCAGGGATAAAAAGCTTGCACATTAGTCACAGGGAGATAAACTCCCCTAATCACGGGCCAAACCACGAGAAGGTTGCGAGTTGGAATTTGATGGCCCAACTTTTTAAAGAACAATGATAGAATAGAATCAGACCAAAGGAACTTTTGTATTATCTTATAAATTTTACCCTACTCTGGCCTTCCGTTAATGGCGTGCGTGGGATCGAACCTTGATAGACCCATAACCTGACTGTTAATAGTAGAACATCGCTCATCATTATTTCGCAGCGTCAGAATGCAAGTGTTCTAACTCCGCTAGGGGTAGTTTTGAGATATGAGCATTTGAAAGTTTGATATCTCTTAACTTTATATTGGTGATTCCAAAATTAATCTCAAATTATTTATTATCCACAAATAGGTTGTCTGACCCACCAATAAAAAAAAAAATGAAATTTTATTGATTCATATTGGATTTATAACAATGTTGGATTGTAGATAGAACATTTGTACTCCAGGAAAAAATGAAATTGGGTGTGCATTTGTTCTATCTACACACTTTTTTTATTTTATTGTTGCCAACAATTTAAGTAGCATAACAAATATTTAAATTTAATCATACAATATACTTTTCTGGATGTTACACTTTAAAAAAAATTGTTTCATACTTTTTTTTTCATTTTTAAAAAACTTTCTAGAAAAATTATAATTTTTTTAATTTAAAACTCAATATTTGTTCAAAATAGTAAATATTCTTAAAATTTTTAAATTATCATCAATAAAAGTAGTTGGGCATTATCATACTACTAAAATATATCTTCATACTTGAAAAAATAACGATTAAAAAGAAAGATTTTGATGGTTATTGAACACTTTTTATTCAATTTGGGCGCAAAAACAAAAGAATTTCATCAAATTCCTCATAGATCGCGTACAGATACGCTTATGAAATTTTGCAGATAGAACAATTGCATCCCAAAGAAACATATTCCGTGCCTAACTCGAAAAGTACAAAAATGTCGGTTAGAACACTTGCATTCTGACGCTGCGATTTGTCTCTTTGCCTAGTATTGAACCCAGATCTCAGCTACTTCATGGCGTGATGAGGGACTCGAACCTGGGACCTCTTGGTAGTCCGTTTTTCGTTTTTCCCTCTTCTGTCTTCCAGCTTGCTTCCTTCTGGTTCCCAGAATAACTCATTCATTACATGCTGTAGTTCCTATAGTCATCCATCTGATTACGTGTCTTACACTTTGACGGGAGTGCCCAGCAGGCCTTCTACATTACAGTCATTTCCTACCTCGGCATCCAGAATTACACTCCACGAATCATTTTTCTCCTGCCACCTCGATACCTTCGATTCTCTGGTTCCCCTCCAGTGTCCTGATCATATATGGTAACAATCTCTTGATCCTTTAAACTTGGATGGATGCTTTCAAACATTTACTTTATGCCAGTGCCAACCTATAAGCCAGGTCCACCACAACTTTAGCTAACAATTGGTAAATGTATTGCAAAACAGAGTGCTAAAAATATCAAACAAAATATTTGTATTAATGCTGCAGTGCATATGGCCAATGAATGAACGAAGTGTGAATTTTCAACTTCTTAAAATCTAAAATGACATGCTAATTATATTAATATTTGTTTCATATGACTTTCAAATTTCTATAAAACACAATTCTACTCTCTCTCTCACTCTCATTCATTGATTTCAGGCTTTGAAGTGGCCAGTTGAATCGTATATCTTCGAAGAGAAAAATCAGATATATACATTGCGCCCCGTACGTCCAACCGTTTTTTTTTTAATTGATTGGATATTGCTAAACGTCTCATATTTATGCAACTGGGCTAATCGAGACGAAGGGAGGGACGTAAGGGATGATGCAGGGGAACAAGGAGGGGACAGGCCTGTGCTGGTCACAACCAGCCACAAGCATATGGGGAGGGCAAGGTTCCAGACGACGACCCAGAACTCGTAATTAGTTTCAGGGAGAAAAACCCCCCTAATCACGGGCCAAACCACGAGAAGGTTGCGAATTGAAATTGAGGGCCCCAAAGGGGGAAGGAGAAAGGTCCCCGACGACGACCCAGTACAGATGTCGTAAAATGTCCTTTATTATTAAGTATACGAAGTTGTATTAAGATGTAATGATTTATGATATTTTGATTTGATTGGATATTGCTTAACGTTTCATATTTATGCACTTTGGCTAATCGAGACGAAGGGTGGGACGTAAAGGATGACGCGAGGGGACAAGGGGTGGACAGGCCTGTGCTGGTTAGAACCACTGCATTAGTATTAGTAGTTTTAGGGCGCTTCAACGGCAAGATTATTCGCGCCTCCAAGATATTTAGTTAACTATGTATGAATGTATAATACGGTTAATAAGGTTAAATGTGTTTTTCAAATCATTTTCATGAAAAGAATTGCCAAGGTCGATATATTTGTAGACAGTCAAATCGGGAAAAGGTATACATGCAAAAGTTGTCATATATAGAAATGCCAAATTACCAAATCATTATCATAATCATAATCAGGAAAACGTTGCCAACGTCGTCATAATGAATAACAAGTCAACATGCTTCATGTTTTTTTTTGTTTTTTTTTAAATATATTTATGATCTGTCATTGTTTGTCGATCAGATTGCTTAGGTTAAGAAATGTGATAAGTTTTTCACTGTTTTCATAAGACAAAAGTTCTTCATATGATAGATTTAAATTCAATTGGAGTCTCAAACCATCATACTTAGTCAACAAATGACGAACGGATAGCAACACATCACACGTGTCGCAAATCGGAGCAATCTTATCTCTGGTAAAAAGATAGGCATGGGTGAGGTGGGTGTGCCCTATTCGTACTCGCGCCATACAACCTCCTCATGACGAGAAAGTATGGAAGAAGGGGTCGCACCTTCAGTGAAAGACAGGCATCACACGACGCAGCTTATTATTCTGCAAAGCATTCCAACAATCCTGACCTAATTTCAACATATGGTTCTTGAACCCACTGTGGACATCAGGAACAGGTACGAGGTCAAATCAGTAGAAGCTTTTTGCGTTACAGCTTTGGCTGCCAAGTCAGCCTCCTCGTTCCCAGAGATTCCTACATGACCAGGGACCCAGCCGAACATGATTTTGTAGCCTCTCGCATGGAGTTTATCCATGACGAACTGAATGTCAATTACTAAATGGTGAGTAGGGAACATGACGTGGAGTGCCTGAAGTGCACTTAAACTATCTGAACATACATGAAGCTTCCACGTCTTTGTTTCATAATATATTTCAAGCTTCTCGTATGGCATACATTTCAGCAGTAAAAACAGAACACATGTCATGAAGTCTGAAAACCAACACCACTGCCGCCACAATAGTAAGCGCAACCAACCTTCGAGCCTGTTTTAGATCCATCAGTGAAAATGAATTTAAAGGTACGGTATTCGTGACAAATAGTTTGAAAACTACGTTGGAAAATTACATCTGATGTTGTGGACTTATTATATCGGCAAAGGTCGAAACGAATTTCAGGTTCCAGAAGTAGCCATGGAGGGTTTTGGCTCAAAACGAAACTCAATATATTGGGTACATCAAAATTTAAAATTCTAAAAGATGTCTACAACGTAATCCGACTGGAAGGGTCGCCAAAGGTTTGGTATCGAAGTGGACGGACAAATCTCTCATCAAATAGAGCGTCATGAGATGGGTGATTACGCATTGCCCGGATCTTTAATACATATCTGCCCAACAAGTAATTCCGGCTTTCTGCGAGGGAGGTCATTCCTGCCTCAGCATACAGGTTGAGGACGGGGCTCGTCCGAAATGCACCCAGCGCCAGCCGGAGACCACTGTGGTGGACAGTATCGAGAAGTTTCAAGATGGAATCACGGGCCTACGAGTAGACCCAACAGGGATAGTCCATTACGGATCTAACCAGTGAACCATATATTCGCAAAAGACATGTCCTGTCCGCACCCCATGAAGTGTTACTAAGAACTTTAAGGATATTTAATTTCAACATACATTGTTTGCGCAATTCTGTGACGTTGTATCCCCAATTTTGTTAAGTATCAAACTCCAAACCAAGAACGCGAACGTGTGGCTTAAAATTTAGTTGCACAATGTTGAGGGTAAGACGTGGATCTACGTGCATATTCCGACTGCGACAAAAGTGAATGCATTGTGTTTACCTTCAGAAAATTTTGTTCCACGTGCTCGGGCCCAATCACCGATGTTGTTCAATGCAATCTGTAGATGTCGTTCGGCAACGGAAATGTTGACCGACCTATAGAAAATCCCCAAGTCGTCGACTAATAGGTAGGACATGATGGACTTAGGTATGCACGAGGTGACACTGTTTATTGCGACTGCAAACAGGGGAACCGAAAGGACAGATCCTTGATGAACTCCCGTTTGCAGTTCATATGGGTCTGTTAAATGTTATTTATCCGTACTTTAAATGTTCTATCATGAAGAAAGTTCTGTATGAACCTGGGCAAGTGACCTTTAAAATCCCACTCGTGAAGTGTTGTAATATGGCATAGCGCCACGTTGTGTCATATGCTTTCTCTATGTCAAAGAGTACACCTATTACGTGCTGCTTAGCCACATAACCTTTCTTGGATGAAGGTTTCCAAACGCACGAGGTGGTCGATTGAACTCCGTCGCTGTCGAAATCCACACAGAACATTAGAAGCAAGCCACGAGATATCAATAGCCACATCAGGCGCTTATTGACCATCTTCTCAAACAATTTGCAGAAGCAACTAGTTAGAGATATGGGTCGATAAGAGCCGGGTAAGGTTTTGTCTTTACCTGGTTTCAAAAGCGGAATCAAAAAGCCCTACGCCAGGCGTCAGGAAATCCGTCCGATGATTGTCATTTTGAATTCACTCTTGACTCTTGAGTGAAGATTTCTTGGGGGGGCACCTCTTGAAGAATACCGGTGGATTATTATAATTCCACTCAGGTAGGAATAAAAGGAAAATGATTGTATTCCAATTCTCCCAGTCATATTGTTCAATAAAACATGGCACATACACTTTAAACGAGTATACGAGTACAAAAATGGGGATCAAAGATAAATGCAATTTCTCCAGCATTGAAATCTCTTAGTGCAGTCACTGGTGGTCATTGTTCGCTCGTCGATGGTGTCGGCGCCTACAGGGTTGGCTTGGTTGGCTTTAAATATAATGTACTCCCCTGAAAATCAGTTATGTGACTGAGTGGGTCGACTCTAAATATGTTTTTTTTAAATGTATTTATTTATTTAGCTGTTGGATTGAAATATTTACTATGGTGAAATCCACGCCTCCCTGACCCCAGTGTCTTTATACACATAATGTATAGGCCTTCTCCTGCTTGAATATCAATGTCACGAACAAAATGCCTGTTAATGAGAGGTCACATTCGGTTTTTATCGCGAAACGATGGATGCATATAGGAGGATTTCACTCCCTAATTTCATGTAATCAAAAAAAGAAAATAACTTGTAATCGAATATGATAGTCGGGTTTTAAAATTTTGTTCTATGTATCGCTTTTTCTTTCTCTAGTGACTGCATCTAGTTTTGTTGTAAAATATCTCGATTGTTGACTTTATAAAGGGTAAGAATTCATAAAGATAAAAAAATCCACTAGAGAGTGAAAAAACGTTATTAATATCAATCAAATATTATTTTTTATATATTTCCACAACGTGAAAAAAATATTCAAAATTGATACACATTTTTTTACCAAACCACTATTGAACCATTCAATCAACAGTTCTTTTTACATTGAAAGTTAAGCTCGTTATACAGAGGAAGACCCTGAAAATAATGCGATATCTATGCTCGATATTAAAGAAAATATAGAAAACAAGGATGTTACCGATGTTTTAAATAAAAACCAAACCGACTAACTAAACAATGTCAGGAGATGAGTAATGCTGTAGCAGAGGGTTACTTTGCAAAAGTTGAAACTCAAGTTAATAGATATACCAACATGAAACCAGGTTGATTTCTTGAAACGCGTAAGCCTGATCTTAGCGTAACATTCGGAAGTGGTATATGATATTCAGAAACCACGATGTGCACAAGATCGTTCTCGGGACACTTCTCTAAAACCCATAAAGGCGTTGGAGGAACCCAAAAATAGAAAAGGGGACGCATTAAAGAGTACTGTACCACTACACAAGAACTCAATAAAAAACTCAGGTACAAAACCGAACCCTGGTGTTGGTCCATAAATGAACATAACTTAACACTTCCGCATCAACCC
>JAMZAV010016970.1:0-14504 GCA_024449915.1 Sweltsa coloradensis | reverse complement strand
ATTTAAATACAACTTCATTAATCCAGTGATTGAACCCGTCTTATAATATATATGTTAATTTTAGTGAGTAGTAATAAGTACTCTGGTCCTCCGGTATGTATAATTTCACCCCCAATACCGAACATTTTGGCCCTCCGGGCCGGATTAGGTAAGTTAAATTATTATTATTATTGTTGTGCAAACATTTGGCTCAACTCGGTACACGCACAAGGTAGCAGTTGTTTCGTGCAACAACGTCCTACTAGCTCGCAGTGACGCGCGCAGACCGCCAGCGTGGAACCAGTTCAGCCAGCAGCTGCGCCAACGAGTTGCGCGCAGGGCACATTCCACCGACCGCGGGAGGGAGCTACGACATCGCTTCGGCAGCCACCCGACCAGGGCTGACGTTCAACTCCGCGCGCAACCCACCAGCACCACACTGTGTATCAGGGCAGGTCATTTCACTCCTTTCTCTATCTATTCCTTGTCTTCTCTTGGCATTTCATAATTAACACAATGGACGTAGAACAATGAAAGGTATAAATTAAAAAGAGAGGACTTGCGAAGAGTACGGTCTCCCGCCTCACCAAGTATGTTGACAAGTTTGAGACGACTTCGTTTTTTTTTGGATATTGCTTTACGTCTCATATTTATGCAATTTGGCTAATCGAGACGAAGGGAGGGACGTAAGGGATGACGCGGGGGGACAAGGGGTGGACAGGCCTGTGCTGGTCAGAACCAGCCACAAGCATATGGGGAGGGCAGGGGTTCCCCCACGTCGTGGTCGACTTCGGATACGAATCTAATTCGTTCTCGGCTAGACCAGCTCTTAAAGGTATGGGACGACTATAACGACGTACAGCAGGCTTTGGAAATCAACGATGAAGACGATCACGCAGAGGATCGGGATTCAGTCGAACAGGCCTACCATGCTCTCCATGCAAGAATGACTTCGATCTTGGAACCAACATTGCCTTCGGTCACTGTACAGCCAACTGGCAACTCATGTTGCAGTCATGCTTCGACAGACCAAAGCATGCACAATAAGCTGCCGACTATAAACTTGCCCACTTTCAGTGGCGATTATAGCCAGTGGATCCATTTTTAAGATATATTTGTAAGTCTAGTAATTGAGCGAGCGTAGCGAGCGTCTCCACTTGACTCTAATGGCTTGAATGTATGTTTTTTTTTCTGTTACTGCTTCGGTACAGGTCGCACCGTTTCTCTGATCGACCTGAAATTTTGCACACATGTACATACCACATATGCGGGTTGCTGTATAGTTTTTGAACAAAATCCGATCGTTGGTTATAAAAAATAAAAATAAATTTCCGATCGTTATGAAATTTTGCGGGATCAATAAGAACAACATTCTCTCCTATAAAAATAAAATATAAAATAAAAATACAGAGCAACCGCCTGGAATAAGTTCAATTGATTTCACGGGTTCGACTGCAATAGTTGATTTAATAGACTTTCAAGTGAATCATCAAAGTGAATCGTGACGAGATTGATTTGAATAGTTTTGAGATCGGTTATCTGCAGTGATGGTTGAGTGACGTTCGGGTTTTGGTCCAGTGAACGCGTTTTTTGCGTTTACAATAACTAATATTGTAAAGCATAAAGTGAATCATCAAGGTAAATTGTGACGAGATAGATTAGTACTTGTTTGAATAGTTTTGGTATATGAAAGGATCCGATATAAAACTAATAGGTTTCTCACTGTGATGGGAGCATTTTCGTTGTATGATCGGCGGTCTTAGAGCCTAGGCTTACGACTTCGTGCTTTTGGGAGATCATTGATTTGTGGTTAAACGAATATTGAACGAAAAATTTGTTCAGATGTTTGTATGTACCAGAATAGAAATGTCATAATGTCGAACGTACTTTTGAGGTTGGCAACCAAAACTGGTGTTAAAATCACTCAGAAGTTCTTGATTAAAGGTCACACTCAGATGGAGTGTGACTAAGCTACTAAGCTAACCCAACTCATGGTCAGGATATATAATAATCAATAATAGCATATAATTATAGTTAATTCTTGTCTGTTTTTAGGATTTATTATCACATCGATTATCGTATCGACAAAATACTAAATACATTCGTAAGAGTTAGAATAAGATTAATTTGATACATTCAATTTGTATCAAATTATATCATTAAGTTGCAATATATACGGAGAGAAAGTTAATTTGTTAATAGATTTGAACATAGCCAATAAATAGTTGTTATATCTAGATGAACCAAAATATATTGATAGAGGATAATGAGGATAATCCTGAAAGTATATTGCTATGACCCACCAATCACAGGCAACTTGACAAGTAATATTGCATGTAATAATACCGTAGGGATCAACTGTTAACTTGACCACAAAATTATACATAATAACATAAGAGGGATTAACAAAAACTTTGATCAGTTGTTGGTGTTACTCCAGAATAGCAAAACAACGTTTGACGTAATAATATTAACTGAAACTGAAAGGTTCATAGATAAACCATGTACAATCTTTGCAGACAATATGGGCGCTATTTGCATAGCAGATTCAAATGCTATCTCTGACCCAAGCAAACACATTAATGTTAAGTACAATTGATGAAGAATGGGGAGGTGATATTCAAATATGTGAGAAGCAATGAGGATATTGCTGATCTCCTCACAAAACCCCTTTCTGGACCAAAAACTAAGGAGTTTGCACAAAAGTTGGGAATTGTTTAGAAATTTTAGTTTTGTATAAATGCAATTAATGCCATTACTCATAAAAAGTAATATCACAGTACTATAGTACGTCTGCTGAACAGAATGTCATAGTATTATGTCATAAGTTGTTTCATGTCATTGACGCGGGGGGACAAGGGGTGGACAGGCCTGTGCTGGTCAGAACCAGCCACAAGCATATGAGGAGGACACCGGTTCCCCACGTCGTGGTCGTCTGCGTCAGCGTCTCATCCGTCCGTGTTGTCATTGTCGTCGCCGTCGGGGAGGTAGTCAAAGGGAAGGGGAGAGTTTCCCGACGACGGCCAGACAAAGATACTAGACACCCTGGCGACGACGAACAAAAGTAACAAATTATGAAAGTAAACTGCTGCCAAACTGACAGGTGAACCCACATGAAGCCACAAAGATGAGACAATAATAATCTATTTGGTCATGCAAACTAATATGGTTAGTTTAGTGGTGCTTCAATCAAAGAGTTATTTGCAACACCTACACAACAAACAAGATAAAACAAAAACCCAAGCATATGAACCTGGCATCTCCTTTGTGTGACTAGACTCCCAGCCTTTATTGAACGGAACCCAACACTTTCCGAACATCAACACCTCAGGCTGTAAGGACAACACATATGCAGCACAACACTGAGATGAGGAGCGCTTCCCTGTCAAGCAGGGCAGAATAAATAGAGAAAAAAAACTTCCAGTCTAGACACAACAGACAACCTCCTGAAGTTGAACATTAAACAGAATGATGCAAGGACATAAGAACAAGACTTGCTCTAACAACATATTGAGCCGTAGCAGAAGATATAGCTACTTGTAGTGTGGAGTGAGGAAGCCGAACAAGAACATACCGAAGAGCGAAGACAAAACACGTCCGCCTACGACAAGAACGACAGACAGACAGACTGCGAGGCGAGGCTGAGACTGAGAGCTGTACGAGTTAGGTACCCGTCAAAAGGTGCGGGGCGGCGAGGTCATATCGATACTGCCCGCGAATTGCATCGAAGTTTTTCAAAATCGCATTCATGACAGTAGCACATGTGTTCTGAGAGGTGTAATTAATTAACTTTGGGTGATATCCGCGTGTGTATGTAACGAGGTCCATCGTGACGATACTATATTGCCTTATCCGTGGTTGTTAATGTAATAATTATGGATAGGCCTATACTGCATCAAATCGCATTACACGTCACACACAATCTTGTTTTAATACCAAGAGATGGAAAGAGCGACCGGATGAGCGAAAGCGCGATGTGTGATGTTTGGATGAATGAATGCATTTGGGCTTGACTTCATATATTAAAGCAAATTTGCTCTAATGTAACATGTGGGTGGGCTATAAGGTGTGATATGTGAATGATGATGAACTTGGGGGAAGTGAGATGAACCTACATAATGAAGAAGGCCAGTGCTGGATAGATCCAACCACGGGCGACTGAGACTGCAGTCATCCCAGCTCACAAACCGGACTTCATGCAAACATATCCTTGTAGAGAACAGTTGTATCGTTCAGTGTTGAAGACTAAACTGATATTCATAGATAGATAAACAAGACAATACCAACAATCAAAGTTAACCCCGCTAAGTATCCCGCCTGGTATGATCCGGAAACAATTAACGCTCTCAAGAACAAAAAACCGCGCCCACAAGCGGTGGAAAACATCTAATAACAACTGCGACAAAGTAGAATTTCAAGTTAAGCGAAGCATTTTTAAAAGAATTAAAACAGAGAAATATCGCGAATATATTAAAAATTGTGACAGCCAAGTATTAAAAAATCCGAGTCTTGTCTGGAGGTTCATAAAAAACAAAACAAGAACACGTAGAATTCCAGTCGAAGTTGAATTCAATCAAACGCGAGCTACCGACCTCAACTCATGCTGTAAGTTGTTTTCAGACTTTTTCAAAACTACATTTCTCCCGGCGTCCGACAAAAGTCTAAAATCACCTGAAGTACCTGTTTTCATTGACGAGTGTTTGCCATTATTCTCACTGCGCCCCAAGGAAGTGGAAGAGTGTATGCGCGCTCTTGTCAATGGAAAATCACCTGGTCCAGATTCGATCCCGGTAAGCGTTTTTAAACACTGTAGGCGAGTACGTTCATCCCCCCTGGCAAATGTACTGTGCCCTTAAATCCGGAGTTTTCCCGTCAAAGTGGAAACATGCAAATGTGTCCCCTGTACTTAAGAAAGGAAGCCAATTCAAAGTAACCAACTACCGTCCCATTTCTTTACTTCCGATTCTTTATAAAGTATTCGAAAAGTTAGTTCACAATAAAATCTACAATCAAGTTCGAAGCAGTATTTCACCCTACCAACATGGATTTGTCCGGCGACGTTCAACTGTAACTAATCTTGTCGAATACTATACCGACCTGTCACAAAATTTCAATGAGGGTAAACAAGTGGATGCCATTTACACTGACTTTCAGAAGGCTTTTGACAGCGTGGATCATAGATTACTCCTCTTGAAACTTCAGGGCTACGGAATCACTGGACAACTTCACAAACTCTTGACCAGCTACCTAAGCGACCGAACCCAGTCCGTGGTCCTGGATGAAGGGAAGTCAAAATCGGAAACTGTCACTTCCGGGGTGCCCCAGGGGTCAATTCTGGGGCCCCTACTTTTTACCCTTTACGTCAACGACATTCCCAGCTGTTTGTCATATTCAAAATGTTTAATGTATGCCGACGACCTCAAGATTTACAAAGCTATTACTAGATAACTTGACTGTGTTCACCTACAAATGGATTTGGATAGTTTGTCGAAATGGTGTAGTCAATGAAAACTTACTTTAAATGTTACAAAGTGCAGTAGTATTACCTTTTCGAACAAAAAAAAACTTATTTACTCTAATTTTCAACTCAATAGAATAAACTTAATAAATGTAAACTCGATCAGGGACCTTGGTGTAGTCATGGCGAGTGACTTATCTTTTAACAAACACTTTGAATCAAATCTTCCTACAGCGTACAAACTTCTGGGTCTGATAAGACGAAACTGTTTAAAAGAATTTTCTTTTCAAACAACAAGGCGTCTCTTTGTTACATTAGTAAGACCCCAAGTAGAATACGCTAGTGTAATTTGGAATCCCTACCAGGTAACAAAAGTGGAAAATATTGAAAAAATTCAAAAGAGATTTATTAAGTTATGGTGCATTACAACAAAAATTGAATACCACAGACGCGACTACAACGACCATTGCAAATCTTGTAAATTAACTCCACTGACTGACAGACGACAGTACATTGACATGATCTTTCTCTACAAACTGATAAACAACTTTTTTGATACGAGCCTAATAGAGCAAGTTAATATTCACGCACCACCCAGAACAACAAGAATTGATTGGATATTGCTTTACGTCTCATATTTATGCAACTTGGCTAATCGAGACGAAGGGAGGGACGTTAGGGATGACGCGGGGGGACAAGGAGTGGACAGGCCTGTGCTGGTCAGAACCAGCCACAAGCATATGGGGAGGGCAGGGGTTCCCCCACGTCGTGGTCGTCTCCGTCTGTGTCATCATCCGTCCGTGTTGTCTTTGTCGTCGCCGTCGGGGAGGTAGTCAAAGGGAAGGGGTTCCCCGACGACGACCCAGAGCTCGCCATTAGTTTCAGGGAGTAAAACTCCCCTATTCACGGGCCAAACCGCGAGAAGGTGTCGAGTTGGAATGTGAAGGAACCCTTCCACTTTCTATGTAAATAAAAGCAGGATCAATGTACATAAAAACAGCTGTCTAAACAGGGTACAAGACACGTACAACAAATAAGCATCACTCAACAACAGTATATATATATTTAGCAACAACCTTACGAAGTTTAAACTAGCCATACTTGATGTGTTATTGTACCCGAAATAAATGTATAAATAAAAATGTAAACACACACACACACATGTACACTACTCCCAAACCCTAACATTGTTTATTGTATTTTTCTCCTTGTAGTCTGGCGTGGATGTGAATCAATTGTGCACTTTTTATAGAGGTCCAAATTTTTTTATGCGTGTACTTCAACCCCAAATAGTCATTTTTAGACCGGGACCCCATTCGTCTCGCCTCTAATTAAGCTATGGCGGCCATCTTTAAAGATGGCGCCAAAGTGAAATAAGACTACCTTATTTCGAAGGAATCTTGGCATGTGGAACCACTTTTTCCATTAAATTGACCATGGGGAACTCGAATATGGCATCAGAATTAGAATTTTGTGAATTTCGAGGCAGTAAATTGCAAATTTTACAACTTTTAAGCCAACTTTGATACTAAATTTCACTGTTTTCTACGACAGCTGAGTTGACTGTAATAGCATGCATAGAGATCAAAAAAAAATTATGCGTATACTAGACACCCCAATAGTCAGTTTTAGACCGGGACCCTATTCGTCTCGCCATTAATTTAGCTATGGCGGCCATCTTTAAAGATGGCGCCAAAGTGTAATATTACTTCCACATTTCGAAGGAATCTTGGCATGTGCAACCACTTTTTTCATTAAATCGACCATGAGGAACTCAAATATTGCATCAGAATGAGAATTTTGTGAATTTCGAGGCAGTAAATTGCAAATTTTACAAATTTTAAGCCAATTTTGTTACGAAATTTCACTGATTTCTACGACAGCCGAGTTGACTGAAAGAACATGCATAGAGACCACATTTTTTTTATGCGTGTACTAGACACCCCAATAGTCAGTTTTAGACCGGGACCCCATTCGACTCTCTCTACTTATGGCGTCCATCTTTAAAGATGGCGTCTATAGTGTAATAAGACTTCCACATTTTGACAGAAGTTTTGCATGTGGCACCACTTTTTCCAATTAAATCGACCATTGGGAAGTCAAATATGACAGTTAAGTTATTATTCCGTGGATTTTGAGGCCGAAAATTGCAAGTTTTACACATTTTTAGGCAATTTTGTTAGAAAATATCACTGTTCCATATTTAAAGATGGCCGCCATAGGTAAATGGATTGAGAGTCGAATAGGCTCCCGGCCTAAAACTGACTATTGGAGTGTCTAGTACACGCATAAAAAAATATGGTCTCTATACATGTTATTACAGTCAACTCGGCTGACGTAGAAATCAGTGAAATTTAGAAAAAAAAATTGCCTTAAAATGTGTAAAATTTGCAATTTACGGCCTCGAAATTTACGAAATTCTAATTCTGATGCCATATTTGAGTTCCCCATGGTCGATTTAATGGGAAAAGTGGTGCCACATGCCAAGATTGCTTCGAAATGAGGTAGTCTTATTACACTTTGGCGCCATCTTTAAAGATGGCCGCCATAGCTAAATTAGTGGCGAGACAAATGGGGTCCCGGTCTAATAGTGACTATTTGGGGTTGAAGTACACGCATAAAAAATTTCATCTCTATACATGTTATTACAGTCAATTCGGCTATTGTAGGATCTTTAGTAATATTTTTAACAAAAATGCCTTAAAATGTGTAAAATTTGAATTTGCAGCATCAAAATCCAAGTTTTACTAATTCTACTGCCATATTTGAGTTTATGATGGTCGATTTAATACTAAAAATGGTGCCACATGCCAAGATTCCGTCAAAATGTGGTAGCCTTATTTACACTATAGACGCCTTCTTTAAAGATGGACGCCATAAGTAAATGGATTAAGAGTCGAATGGGGTCCCGGTCTAAAACTGACTATTGGGGTGTCTAGTACACGCATAAAAAAATGTGGTCTCTATGCATGTTCTACCAGTCAACTCGGCTATCGTAGAAACCAGTGAAATTTCGTAACAAAATTGGCTTAAAATTTGAAAAATTTGCAATTTACTGCCTCGAAATTCACAAAATTCTAATTATGATGCCATATTTGAGTTCCCCATGGTCGATTTAATGGAAAAAAAGGTTCCACATGCCAAGATTCCTTCGAAATGATGGAGTCTTATTACACTTTGGCGCCATCTTTAAAGATGGCCGCGATAGCTAAATTAGTGGCGAGACGAATGGGGTCCCGGTCTAAAAATGACTATTTGGGGTTGAAGTACACGCATAAAAAAATCTGGACCTCTATATAAAAATGCACAGTTGGTACTAATGGTGTAACATGGAAGTCGGACTATTGGTTTTTAGTATCTAGACGGAAAGGAAGAAGCCCATCAGGCTCTTCCTAGTTTATTTTATTCTTTTGTTTCTCATTATATCTTAAAGTCTATTTGATGTTCCGTCACATTTTGTTTCTTTCTTTTGTTTCCCCTTTAAGAGTTACAGGGGGTTAAGTTAGGGTCGAAACCCCAAAATTGGGTACGCACACACATTTTGGATTTGCTATATCTCTGGAAGTAATAGACTTCGAAAGCTGGGGTTTGGTGTTTTGTTTTTGTTTTGAAATGAACTTTTAAGTATGGGGGAAGCAGTCAATGCTAAATTTAATTTTGCCTTTGGTTTTGTGGAATTCATTCTTTGGCCACCCATAACTAAAAAAGGGTATTTTAATTTTTTCAAAAAAAATTGTTGACAATCCTGCATATTTTTTCTTGATGTATTCCAAATTTTTAAGTTGTAGTCATGATGGGATCAGAAGTTATGAATTTTTGAAGAAATAGGTATGTGCAAAATTGTCTCGTTTTATATTTAAATTTTGCTGCGTACAAATTTTGCTTTACCTAGTTAATTTCCAATCAACATAAGTGCTTGGTATTTACTAGAGTTGCCTCTAACAATTATCCTGGATTTATCTTCCAAGTATAAAACATGCATTACAATGGGAAAACCTACCTTCACTAGGGGAATACCCCAATTCACTGTTCTGTGAAGAGGGATCTACCCAGTTTCAGTCAAAGCTAAGTAGTTGTCTTGTCAACATCTAGGCCTACTATTTCAATTTTTGTTTCCAATCTGAGAACAAGTGTATTTGGTTGCCGTGACATTGGATTATTGTAATAGTTGTTAGCAGTGTTAAGTGTTTGCACAGTATTGGGTGTAAAATGAACATTTTGTAAATGCACGTGTTGTTATTTTAATAATCATGAGTGAGAAATTTGTTTGGAGAAATTTGTTGCAACCCTTTCAACAAAGCGAATTATTCTTCTAAACAGAGAAGTCTCCGACCAGTATGAGAATGGATGACTGACAAGCTGTGAGGACAAAACAGACGAAGTACAACACTAAAATCATTAACGCTTTACTGAGTAGCAACAAAACTTTTTATTCTGGACATAACATACATTCCCTTCAAGGTAACAAACAACTAACTGATCACATTCAGAAGAAACAGAAGCCAACGACATGTACTCTGCAGGCCAAACAAGAACAGTCCGAAGAGCGGAGACAAAACACGTCCACCTACGACAAGAACAACAGATCGAATGCAAGGTGTCTGCCACTGCGCTGTGTGTACTGTAGCCTGTCTAGATGGCAGTCAAAATGTGCGGGTCGGCGAGGTCATATTGATGTTGCACGTGAACTGCATTGAAAATTTTCAAAACCGTATTGATGAAATTAGCACATAAACTCCAAGATGTGTGGGATTTCGATAATCCTATTAGTTATTCAAACCAGTTTTATAAATTAAATGTATAACTCTATACACCAAAAACAGAAACCAGCACCATTATTGTGTGTCACGGCTCTAATCTCGCACTGAACAGAAGCTAACACTGACCAAACATAAATTGCACAACCTGTGCAGACGGAATAGACGGAGAACAACACAACACAAACAGTGACGAAATTTACCCGGAGCACAAATATGTGAATCGTAAGAATGAACAAAGCATAAACGTGCAATTGGTATGTAATATTGCTTCAATAGGGAATTTGCATGGTTCTACTAAGTTGAGGCCACCTTCCTTTACACAAAAATATCTTATTTTCTTGATTTTGAGAATATTTTCATTCATATAATAAGGGTTCTTCCTACATATTTTGGCGGAAAAACGGGTCATACGTCACCAGTGCACATGATATTAATCAATTAATCACGTATCAATGACAGCATCAAGTTACTCGCTTTCGGAGATTATCTTAGGTGTGGAAGCATATTTTGAAATCTAGTTTGTTCTAATATGATTTATATTTTATTTAATACATTTAGTAACATTACACCGTAAGCTTTTAACCGCATTTTAATTGATACTTAGTAAAAACACAATGTTGATTATAATACTTGCAAAGGGACATCAACTGACATCAGAACTGTAGTTCATTGTAGTGTCTGCATCTATGTAATTATTACATTTATTTCGTTGTCCTCCTTTGTGAATAAGGTTTTTAACTGGATAGGATCTATATGTTTAATACATAAATAAACGGGGATACATGAATGCTAAAAGAATTGCTCGCGATAAAATGCGTAAGCTTCGAGCGTGCCAAAAAATGGAAGTTAGTTGTGCCACCAGGCGCGTAGGAACTCGTTCGAATGGAGAGGGGGGGGGGGGGAATGGATGAAATTACAAGTTTTTTTTGCTTGTGCATCCTTCCAGTTAGCCAAAAGTTAGTACATCCTACGAATACAACTACTTTTTCAGTCGTAGCCGGTGTTTTTTGTCAAACAAAAAAATTTACTAATACAAGTAATAGCAGAACTTACACTTGCATTTCATCAACCCCTCAGGCTGTACGGACAAAACAGACATTAGAGATATCTTTGCCAAAACATGACATCAAAAACTTGCTCAGACAACAAATTCAGTAGCGACAGAAGCTTAACTATGTGTACTGTGGAGGCCCAACAAGTACAGACCGTAGAGCGGTCGCAAAACACGTCCGCCTGCGACAAGAAACACAGACCGACTGCGAGGCGCCGCGACCCATGATCTAACAATATATCTCGTTACTAAGGTCTGCCGATGCGCATGTGGGCGGAGCTTCCCGGCGCGCTGTGACGTAAGCCGGTGCGCAAGTTGGTTCCCGTCCACTCATTCACTCCATTCCACTCGTATGATTGTTTCGGTTTGTAATGAATAGTTGTAAATCGTGTGTACTCTGTATTGAAAATGGTAGTATGTTCCGTGTTTGGCTTCAATCTCAACTCGAGAAACAGTGGGAAACATGATGGCTCAAAGATACACTTTTTCGATTTCCAACAGATTCAGACACGTGCAATGAGTTGGTTCGACGGTGTGAACAAAAAGACAAAATTATCGTGACGTCTGCACGAATGTGCTCTGAACATTTCACTGAAAGTGACTTACATTGGAAACTTTCAACATCAACACTGTATTCCCCTAAAAATGCTAAAAAAAAAAGCTGGTAGTGCTCCATCTCTTAAAATGCCACTTAATACTACATCACTTACAGAAAAAGACACTGAAAAGCGAGACAAGAGAAAAGAAATTCGCGAAAAGAGAAAGCTGGTTGACGATTTATGTATGTACCAGTATTGATACATTTACTAGTTTACATAATATGTCTACTCTATTTTTATAAAATGTATCGACAACATATATAGGGGAACCAGATTGCATCCCCTTCTTTGAGTCAGTCAAACAAAGAATTATATATTAAATAATAAATAATAATTGAAGTATTTTAGTAGATGTCGGAAACAGAGAGGATTTTCTGAGGGTTTTGTTACATACATCGTAACTATGACTGTCTTATTATATACGCATAAATAATGGTAAAATAAATAAACACATTTTTGTACGATGCCCGCTGTAGGGTATACACATCAGATTTACCAGATTTGATCCTCTTCAGGTGACTAACTAAGTATATTGCCGATAGAACAATTATTGTGAAGGGATGTCCGAGGGCTATTTAAGAGGAGTCAATCCCTTGCATTTGCCTTCTGAGGAAAACCTCGGAAAAAACCTTCAGTCAGGATTGCCGGTCTCGACGGGATTCGAACTCGGGACCTCCCGAATCAGAGTCGAGCGCTAAAAAAAACGCTCGAGCCAACACTGTCGGGATTAAAGTTGTTTCTTACGTTAAAAACCTATGTCATGTTCTAACCAGGAATACTTGCATTAAATCTGTGAAACATACACACTGTGGTTACACAAAGAAAACACGCTAGGTACTTATTTGTCTCGGTTTTTGATAATAATTATTCTACACTAGCACATCTCAGGGCCGTGTTTAGGCCGAGGTTACCCAGGCAGCTGCTTAGGACGGCGAGTTTTAGGGGGGCGGCATTTATCCAGAAAACTATGTATTTCCTACGTTTTTCATAAAATGTCTAAAAATTACAAAAAAACAAATAGTTTTTGAAAGAATTATAAGCCTTCATTCTGCAGTATATTATATTTCTAATATTGAAATCCTTTGATAACCCGCCTCATTTCCGTCAATGACACATTCGGTTGCCGTTCTGCTCTTATTACAGTCAAGCTCTAATCCAACACTTATAACATAATTAATACATATAAAAAAATAATCAACATATAATATATAAATACATATAATCCCTTTTATTTTGCAATGTTACTATGCCCGTACTACCAAAAACTTGTGTTTTCTTTGTATGTCGTCATTAATCATATGTTGTAAATGTGTAAAACTGATTTGTATGATGTTGTTAACAATTTCTATGTATACATCAACGAATTATTTTGTAACTTGAGCTTGCATGTTTCAATTATTCTGGTTTAAATTATTTTAATCTCCTAAAAATATACAGAGATAATAAATAATATAAATAAAATACATAAATAAATAAATATAAATAAATAAATGTATATTTTATTTTATCACTATTATGACTATTATTATTGTTACTATTTTTTTATGTTTATATTGATATCTTGTTGATGGAGTGTGTGGTGGATATGATTTAGAGTTCACTTTTTCCATGTATCTGATGATTATTTTAGTTGTTACTTTTAACGGAAATAAAAGAAAATGACACCAATAATTGAAGGTGGTTATCTTATGTAACTGCGCGATGTAAATGAATCTCGCTTTGAAATTGATTAGTAATAAACACTCGTTTTGTACACATGTTTCCCTCACCCTCACTGTACAGCCCAGGCAGCTGGCCAGCCGTGCGCACCGGCTGACGTCATGCGCGGCTTGAACGAAACTCGTTGCGGGACGGGCAGACCTTAGTAACGAGATATATTGTTAGATCATGGCCGCGACCCGCGAGGCTGCACTGTGTTAGTGGAGGTGGTAGTAAAAAGGTGCGGGGCGGCGAGGTCATATCGATGCTGTACGTAACTCTTCAAAATCGTATTGATGTCATCACTACATGAACTCTAAAAGGTGCATTTTATTGAAAGTGATTGATATTTCTATGTGTAGTGAGGTTTATCGTGACGGTACTTAAGTGTTGCATATATTGAGTAATATATGGGTTTTAAGGCTACAGTTTGAACAGCGTACTTCACATCACACATAGTTCTTTCGAGATGAGAGATTAAGTTACACATAAAGTTATAGAGAGAACGTCCGGAAGGGCGAAAGTGCAACATGTGACGTTACGACTAGCTGATAATACCTGACATGGGCGTGAGAGCGGTGGAAAATATGTACAAGGCTCCGGCTCCCTATGCTACAACACAGAGACAGAGAAACCTGCTGTGCTCCGATGTCCATGTAGGCAATCTAGAAGAAGTTAGCACTTATTGTATCTTGCTGAACAAAATAAAATCATAATTTCTTTCACTAAAATACTCCAAAATACACCACTTGATGTAAAAAAAAAAGTAACGTTTCTATTTTAAATATAAAGGACTTTCAACCGAAAAGGAGTTTTGCCAAAAGTAGAAAAAGAGGAGCGATAATTTATAACCGTGAAAGCCTTGATTAAACTATAAACAGGTACATGTTTCTAAAATTACTTGGCTATGCTATGAGCCTATAGAGGTAATGTTTTTCCATAACAAGGCATTAAACTAT
>JAMZAV010016969.1:0-16462 GCA_024449915.1 Sweltsa coloradensis | reverse complement strand
AAATTTTTACACATAGTAATTTTAGTAAATGATTGTCTAAAAAAAATTAATCAACCTCTGATGGCAAACGCGCATAGATCTCAGTTCAATTACACCGTAAACACCTTGTGTGATATTATCTTTAATGTTATGGAGTTACGTTGATGTTACTAGAGTAAGTTTATAATTTTTAGTTAAAACACATGGGTAAGATAGGGCAACGTACAGCAGAATTTTAAAGACTGCTCTGCAGCCACTTTTAAGTCGTTATCATTTGGTTTATTTTCTTCCTTCAGGAACCCTCGTAGTAGTCGACGACGTTGATGATTCTGATGACGACTGCTATCTGTCAATTTACATCAAAAGAAGATTATACGGGACGACGTGTGTAAATTGCTTTTTGAGGTATTTGTCAATAAGACCGAAATATTGATTCATGCGCTAACAGTAATGCTTTCTCTTGCGAGCTGCGTTAAAAGTCAATTTACATTTTATAGAAAACATCCGTGGTATTGAAGTATAATTAGCTTACTTCACCATACTCACTGTAGAGCGGTGCAAAATTTGTTTAAAGTCCTTAATTAATGCCTATTCGAATCACCCATAAATAAATCACATTCATTTTTAACATTTACAGACGTGAATTCATGCATACTATTATTAGGGAGTGACCTCCACTACATGTATCACTTCTCTGCCAGTTTCGTTTTAATTCATTAACAACTTATTAGACAAAGAGGGACAGGAACTATTTTTACAGTTGAATTGGAGGAAATTATAATGAATTATTCAAAATAAGCACACACAAATTTGGAAGTTCTATTAGACAAGCACAGTCATAATTGCTCTGATGCTATATAATTGCTTGGTTACAGATAGGTTTCAAAGTTTGTACACATTGATAGTAAATATCCTTTTTAAGTTGTAATACACAATAGTACCAGCAAAGTATTTTCAAGACAGGTTGCTCATTGTTAGTATCAGGACATAGAAAAACTATAAACATTAATGTACTTGGTATAGGCTAAGTTGTGACGTCCAACGAACGAGATAGGATTATAGCAGATATGGCAGAATTTATAATTTAATCGGGACCAGCACTAACTCTATAATTTTGTTATAGTGTAGCACAAATTCCTGGCAAAGTTTCAGAATAATTGATTAAGTGGGGGGCAGTTTCATGGGCCCTTAATCATGCATGCTGTGCATGTTCGTAAATTCTCCTTGAGAGTATGGTCATGTTTTGAAGAGGTTGACACAAAAACGTTCACTGAAAGTATTTTCATTTCTATCTTGAAAATTTCAGAATCCCTCTCGCCGCTAGTTTTAAAGACTTCACTTCCTTCTAAATCTAAGTGAACCTATAGGCGAACTTTTTATATTGGCCCCGTGCTCGCCAACTTAAGCTCCACGACCACTTGTAAGACAAGGAGCATCCGTGTTACAGCGTCGGTAAGACAAGGACACAAATAACATCGCCCAATGGAGATTCCGGATGGATGATATAAACAACTTACACTTTGGAGAGTTTTGGATCGATAAGACTGAACTTTCGGCTTCTCTCTATCTGGGTGTCGTTTCAACCGCTGTAAGCTCTCGCCAGAATCCGAGTAGTGCACGACAAGATATTGGGGATAGTATTCGATGTGTGGATTGTTTTTTATTTATTAATACGCGTGTTTTATTCCATTAGAAGGTCATATTTTGTAGAAGGTACAAGTAAAAGAGATTTCATAGTAGTACAACTTTATTTTTTAAACAAAGCTCTGCCTTTACATTAAGGTTGCCTTAAAGACACGGAATAACAAAAATTAATTAATTTACATTTATACAATTACGTTTAAACATAAGTAAAATTAGTTACAGATTATGAAAAATGGAATGAAGTGAAAAATGAAGTGAGAAGTATGATTTGTGACGTATAAAAATAACAAATACTGATTTATACTTGTTACTTCTTGCTTTGGCCATATAGATGATTTCTAAAAATCAAAATCGATCCCTTTAAAGCAAGGAGCACCATTATTATCATATTCTCTAATACATCATAATATCAAGTAATTACTAGATGTTGGTAAACATTTCCACGTTGTTAAAGAGTGATAAGATTTGAACAATATACACAGATTTATATGATACTTATTAGGTTTATGTTGAAAACAGAGCTATATGGTAAACAGTGCTGTGGCTCTCTATAACGTCTAGCTAGGCCTATATAATATGCAAACACATTTTCGTCAGAACATATACATGTACTCTACTTACTAAATTAGTTTCAGCGTACTGAAAACAATTTTACAACAAAATAATTGCTATGAGTAGGGGTGTTCGAATGAGGTAAATTTCACATTTTTTGTGTGTCACTAAAAATGTAATAACATTCAGGGCCCAACTTTAGCTTGGCATAAAAAATCAGCATACTTGTCATGTTTAATAATATTGATGTAGTCTCAACTAAAAACCGTTGGGTTTATTGTGCCCAGTTGTTGTATATATATATACATATATATATATTCCTTCATTACACTTTCTATTATCACAGAATCGTATATTGTTGAAGGGATATTCGTCAACTTTTGGCCAAAATGAGTGAATGAGTGTATGTTAAAATATTCCAAAATGGGGGATAGTAAAGGGGTTTAAAAGGGAAATACAAGAAATATTAGGGGTTTTTGGGGTAGGGGGCTAAATTTTTGGTTTGGGTATCTCAAAACAACTTGAAAATTCCCTCGAGGAGCCTGAAAAAATCCATCCGGTTAAGGGGGGGGAAAGGGGGTGAAAAAATGGCTTTTTTTCAAATAAAAAAAATTCAAAATTAAACCCCTAATTTGATCCAAAGATTACAAAATTTTTACATTTTGTAGAAAAAACCCCAAATTTTTTAAAAAAAAAAATATATATCCCATAAAATATATATAAACCAGATTTTGCACCCTTTTGCCTTTTTTCAAAAATTTTTACCCACTTTTGTTTGGGGGAAATTACCTACCATTAAAGGGGTTAAGTGATGGGGGGCCGTGAATTTTGTCAAAAACCTCAGAAGAATGATCTAAAAAAATTTGGCCCGAGGACCCCTAAAAAAATTTTGTTTTGCTTATGGGAAAAAGGGGGGTTTGTACAAAAAGGGGTTTGGAAAAACCTAAAAAAAAGAAATCCGTATTCAAATATTATTTTTTTCAACCCCATTTTAAATGTGTATTGTAGAAAAGGGTCAAAATTTTAATTTTTAAAAAATTAAATTTCCCCATTTTAGGAAAATCTGGTCAATTATGGGGGCCCTTTTTTCCCCATTTTCATAAATTTTCCTAAATTTACGAAATGTATCGTGCGACCACTCTTTTTGTCAAAAATTTCTCCTAATTTTAAACAAATTAACGAAAAAAAGTTTTTGGTGATGTTTTGGGGGTTACTTTTTTTACTCAAGGGATTTTTGGATTTTCATTTTAAAAAAATTTCCTCAATTTTAACGAAAGTGTATCGTGTAAACCACTCGTTTTTTTTAAAAAATTATCCCAATTTATTTAAGAAAAAGGATAAAAAAATTTTTTTTTTAAAACCTTAGGTATTTTTCCTAAAGGGACTTTGCCCCCATTTTAACAAGTTCACTAAATTTTAAAACGAAATTTGTATCGTTTGACCACTCGTTTTGTTAAAAAATTATGCCTATTATAAGAAAAATTAAAAAAAAAATTTTTTTAAACCCCCTTTGGGAAACGGGTTTCACTAAAGGGACTTTGACCCCATTTTCAAAAGAAATGTATAAAAAGTGTATGACAAAATCTTTTTTTGGGTCCTAATTCGTATTATTAGGAAATTTGAGAAAAAAGAGTCATCACATGATATATTTTCTTTAAAAAATTGAGAAAACTTTTGAAAAGGGGTTCAAAGCCCATTGAGTAAAACTGTACCTAAGGTGTTAAAAAATTTTTTTTAAAATCCTTTTTTCTTACTTTTGGGGTAATTTTGAACAAAACAGGGGGTCACACGATACCTTTCGTTAAAATTGAGTAAATTTTTTTAAAAATGAGATAAAAAGTCCTTTGGGAAGTAAAAAATCCCCCCAAAGCATCACAAAAAAATTTTGTTTTCGTCCTAATTCTAAAAATTAAAGGGGGAATTTGGGGGCAAAAAAAAGGGGTCGCACGATACCCCTTTTCGTAATATTGAGGAAATTTATAAAAAAGGGGAAAAAAAGGGGCGCAAAATCTTTTCGGTTTTTACTATATGGTAAATTTTTTTTTAAAATTTTTTTAAATTAAATTTTAGCCCTTTAATCTACAAACACATTAATTGGCGGTTTAAAATAAAAACTTTTTTTGAAATAGGGATTTTTTTATTTTAGTTTTATCAACCCCTTTTAGTACCCCCCCTCTTTCTCCTTTAAGAAAAAAAACTTTTTTGAGGGCTCCCTGGGGCCCTTTTTTGGGAATCATTCTTCTGAGTTTTTTTAGAAAAAATTTCCCAGCCCTATCATTTAAAAACCCGAACGGGAAAAACTAATCCCCCCGCACAGGGGAAAATTTTTTGGGGGAAAAAAAAGAAAAAGGGTGCAATTTTCGGGTTTAAAACCATAATGGGTTTATTATTTTTTTTTTTAAAAATTTGGACTTTTATCTAAAATATGTAATAATTTTGTAACTTAGGAAACCAAAATTTTGTTTGATTTTTGATTTTTTTTTATATTTGAAAAATGCCATTTTTTTTTTTACCCCCTTTCCCCCCCCTTCCGGGTGGGTTTTTTCATGGCTTTTCGGGCAAAATTTTTTATAAAGTTTTTTCTGGGGTATACAGTCCCCCCAAATTTAGCCCCCCCCACAAAAAACCCCCAATTTTAGGCAAACCGCCTAGCTTTGGGCGGCCCCCATCGTTTTTTGGGGGGGGAAAAAGGTTTTTAAATCAGATTAGCCATTGTGTTTTAATATGCTAAAAACATGGTTTCCCTTTTTTTTTTGAAAAGTTTTAAGTCAAGTTGGGTCCCGGGGAAAAGTCATGGGCATACCCTTTCAACAATAAAAAGGAACCCTTTTCTGAATATAGAACGTATTGAAAAAACGTCTGGCAGGCAGTGACGGTTTTTTGAAATGAGTTGATTTAAATTTTTTTACTACCTTTTCCCCCCGAAATTAAAAAATCCGCCCCCAAACCGGGAAACGAACCCCGGATCTCCCGCATTCCAGTTTTTTTCAAGTTGATTTTAAACTTATTTAATAAGTTTAGCCTGCAAAGGACCAAAAAAACAAACCAAAAACCCAAATTTAAATTTCCCCTTTATTTTTAAAAAAGGGTATAACGCCCAAATGGGTTTACCCTCTCATTGTTTGGGCTCCCGTATTTTTTTAAACGAGAAAACCCTTTTTCTACAAATCAGTTTTTCAATTACTTTTCAAAAAAATGACAAATTAAAAGTGGGGACAATTGGTTCATAAA
This sequence comes from Sweltsa coloradensis, assembly GCA_024449915.1. Lineage (NCBI taxonomy): Eukaryota > Metazoa > Arthropoda > Insecta > Plecoptera > Chloroperlidae > Sweltsa > Sweltsa coloradensis. The sequence continues at coordinate 11,056 of JAMZAV010016969.1, read as the reverse complement.
TATACGGACAGTTTTTTTTTTTGTTATTTTCAGAACAAATTTGAAATTTACTTATATCCCCTTTAAAAATAAACTCCCAAATTTAACCCAATTGTAATGATCATGACAAAACCCAAAAAAATTTCTCATATACTACACATCAGCGGCGTGTGGGGGAAGCTGATTCCCCATATTAAAAGAAAAAACTTGTGTTTTTTTTCAAAACAAAACGAAACTTTTTTTTACAGATACAGTCGTCCCTGGAAAAAGAATTTAAACATACACATTATATTTAACCTTGTTAAAAAACCGGGATTTAAAACAGAAATAAAAAAATGTATAGTTGATTTTCCCAAAAGTGCCACCCCTAGAAAAGTTCGTGTATAGTAACAATTTTCGACAAAAAAAATTTTCGGATTGTACCTTTTTCACCACTAACAATCCCCATGACGTGTATTGGGTTTTGGGGGGGGAAATTGGGTTTTTTTTGCATAGTAAAGTGTTGTATTGTTGGGGTTTTGTTTTTTTGGGGGCCAAGCGATTTTGGCATTTGGGGTTTTTATCTTACATTTATATACTCAAAGGGTTAAACGTTGCGAGCCCCTCTGGGGAATAAACGTGCAATCAAATAGGAATCCTCAAAAATAACCACTAAACATGATACAAAAGTGAGTGATAACTTTTTTCCCCCCTCGAAAGTGAAAAGTTTTTCCCCAAAGTTTCTGCGGCTGCTTCGGTCCATGGAAAGAGTCGAATCTCATCCATAGTGTTGCGATGTGAGGTGTGTGTGTGCAAATGCAATCTATGGTATGGCTTTCGTGCCTAAACGGTCAAGATTCAAAATTTTGGGGCTCCTATATCGAAGTTTTCCGCTCGTGGGCGGGGGTACAAACACAGGGAATCAAATTCCAAACCGCTGGCAATACGTAGCTTGTGTTTTAAAAGGGCCCCTTTTGCCCCGTTTTTTACTTGGGAAAATCACCAAAGAAAGGTCCCGTTCCCTTTTGTCTTAGGAAAGCATTGGTTTGAAATCAAGACACTGTTTGGTAACTGTGACTCGGGGGCCCTCACTGGGAATAAACCCAATGGAAAAGCTCGCAATCAAAGCCAAAAACCCAAAGCATTTTCCCCAAAAATCGACACCCATAACCCGTGTCCAAATAGAATGCCCGAATAACGTGGGGTTTACCAATGAAATGTGTTTTTCCCCCAAATTGCCCCCAAAAACCAATTTTTAAATTTCTGTGAACTTGATATGTGTACTTGATATGTGTACTTTGTAAAACAAAAGTTGTTGGAAAAAAAAAAAATGTAATCGAAATAGTGGGAAAATGTTCATTGAGATGGTTAAACTTACATTCAACTATTGCGCAGTGGTCTCATGAACCTGGTAAAATTATGATTTATAGTTTGACGTTCCGGTAAAATTGAATGCAAAAAGATGATTATAAAACTTTATAAACTCACGCTACCCGTTGATGAGATTATTTTATGAGACGTGTAGAAAGTCGTTTGAAAAAGAATAAAAATAGTCGTAAAATTCATTAGTCTAGCTCGTAGGTCCTGACAAAGAAAGATTTTACATAATTACCAACAAAATTAACAGAAACTTGCTCAACAAAACCTCCCAATCCCAAAATTAATACCTCGACTAAGCATCACTTTTTAATATATTCATTAACATGAAAGCAATTCTGGTTCAGATAGCAAATCCGATATATGTTATGGTATTTATAAAATGCATTGAATAATTATTGTTAAGCCAATTTGTACGCAAGAGCAAATAATATTGATGCAAATCAAGCAGCAGTATGAATTACGTAGTGGGAAAAATAAAGTTTTCAGACGCTCGCTTATGTTATTAAGGGCAATCCCTAGACCCAAATATGATTTCTAAAGAATGCAGTAAAGACGTCTAAAAAGTAAGTAGAATGTAAGAAGGACTTAAAAAAGGAGCGGATTTTTTTGTTGAAATTTCTTTGATGGGACATAACCTCAGAATGAACAGTTATATTCAAATTATTGGAATCAGTTGCTTAAGTTCCAAATTGAATTTTGAGCAGCGGTTTTTTGTATATTGTTTCTACACTCCTTTATCTACAACCTAAATATAAGGATTATTGGTTTTATATGGTTTGTTGCGTTACACAATTTTTTTCGCCTGCCGGAACAATTTCAAATTTTGTACCGTTTAACTGAAAAAATCGTGCAACGCCTCAAACCATACAAAACCAACAATCCTTATATTTAGGTTGTATATAAAGGAGTGTAGAAACAATATACAAAAAACCGCTGCTCAAAATTCAAATTTTGAACTTGAGCAACTGATTCCAGTAATTTGAATATAATTGTTGATTCTGAGGTTATGTCCCGTCAAAAAAATTTCAAAAAAATAATCCGCTCCTTTATTAAGTCCCACTTACATTATACTTACTTTTCAGACGTCTTTACTGCATTCTTTAGAAATCATATTTGGGTCTAGGGATTGCCCTTAAGGTGTGATACTATATCCTGTAGATCCTTTATACGTTCAGACTCGAACCAATGCTCGTCTTTTCACTCGCACTAGTGGTAAATCGCTGTTTTGTTGGTCCGGAAACACTCCCGTAGGTGAAATTACCTCATTCAAAGTTGAGAGCAATTAATTCTTTACACCACGTGATGTTAGGGAATTGTATCGAATAGAAATGAAAATTCAAATTAATCTATCCCTTGACAATTTTTGCTCATTCGATAAATGTACACCGGAATTCAATCTTTTGTTAACTCACTATAATATTTTGATATGCTTTGTATGTTATTATACCAATTACTCCTTATTAATACAGAGTAAGTTATTGTTTAATTATATTATGTTGTGTTAGCCTATATGTTTGTTTTGTTCTATTATATTATGTGAATTTACAATGCTGAAACTGCACAAGACCCACCGATTGACAAGAGTTTTTGCTGATGATATTGCCCTTCAACAAGGATGATACATAATGTTTTTGGGGTCAGTGACGCGGGGCTAGCGTCACCCAAACTTTACATACAAACGACCTGCACCTCCACCAACAACGAGTAAGGACATTTTTGGGATTCCCCTATCCGAACTGAACACGACTACATGGGTTCATTACGTCATGGAGTTTGACAGTACTATTTAAACTCCGTGATTACGTCCTCATGTAGAGATGGCAACATCTCGGTCACAGGATATTGGAATCCCCTCATTATTCGGAGTTTAATGAGTGTACAGACACACAAAAAAGCTAATAGTGCATGCATTACATGTTTGCCTGGTAGCTTGATAATAACTCGTTCACGTAAAGTACAGTTCAAAGGACGAATGAAGATACATTTAGCTACCCGGCACACATCTCACTATATTTACTTATGTGTTTGTTTGAGTGTACGCTGTGCTCTAACGGCGCAGCTCGTATTATTTTGTTAACGTAGAGTCTTCATGTATTTTAATTTAACTTTTGTTTTATTTATTGGCGAATCATTTGTCTATGAGACGCTTAATTTATTTCCCGAAAATTTAAGTGTTTATTTAAAAAAATCAGCTTTCTGTTCAAAATACAAAATGAACAATATTATATTCCAAACTTTATCATATTATTGACATAAAATATTTAAAAAAAAAACAAAAAAAAAACAACGTAGTTCGTGTGTTACATATATATGACTGGCTGAAGCATGTCTTGTCGTTATTTTAGCCGTTTAGTGCTCAGTTGATCCTGTATTTCACTAAAAAATGAGAAAATGTGCATCATTATTAGTTATAATTTAAATGAAGGACAATGTGTAAATAAAACTGTCAGAAAAATAGAATTTCTCATATTACAGATTTTCAAAATGTAAAAAATTGTACCATCCACCATTTCAAGTTACGCAGATCAGAATCCATGAGATGAGGTCAACGCATATCTCGTTATAGGAAATAAAGTACTTTTTACCTAACGAACCATTCCCTCCGAGATATTGCAACAATGCGTGTTCTTCAATATCTACACATACAATGCATCAACATCGTCATCGTCATCATCGTCGTCGTCGTCGTCGTCATCATCATTTTTCATTATCATCATCATCAACAGGACCTCTTCTCACGAAGGAATTGTCATGGTGCTACATCCTACTGTTACAGGTCGATGGTGACAAGTTGACAACAACGGTAAATCCACGGGGTAGAAACACTGCAACTGTAGATATCGCTAGGATTACCGTGTCGAGCGTAAAGACTGGTAGGTTTACGATCGACGGCAAGGCAACGCAGGCGGATGTAAATGTCAAAGTTAACATCTAGCATTCACAACAGTGTTACCATTTCCAACCGCATTCACATTTCACGTTCACATCGCCCCACGTTGCCGTCAGCTGCAGATAAGAGTATAACTATTATTTCCGTCATCCTTTATTTCATCTGTAACTAGCCACACAATCGGTGGATATTGCGTTTGTTTAACTTTAAGGCTACTCCAAAATATATATAATATGTAAAAACAAAAAGGGTTTAATTTTCTACTACATGTCAGTTTCTCATAAAAAAAATAAGAGAGTATAGGGCATGCGTTTTAGGCAAATTGCTGTTCGCTCGGCCAACTGACACCACAGGTGTCTGAAATTTTGAACATATGTCACAAATGTGGAATTATAGGGCTCTACAGTAACACATTTGTAAATTTTGTTTTAAAATAATTTATAAAAATTAAATAAGTTTTCACGAATTTTGATTTTGCTAATAACTCTAAAATTGACCATATTCGTGATTTTTTCTGACTGATAAAGTCAAAATTTAGAAATTCTATGACCACAGGGCTGTCTATGTATGCTTTATTGACAACTTTGCAAAGTTTCATATACGTCGGATGCATCTTGGACGAGCGAATAGCTATTTGCTAACAGCCAAATGTGTCCCATTCCCTCTTAACAAAATATCATTGAATTATTTTCGTTTTCCTCGTTAAATGGTTTTCTTTGTTTCTTACGTTCTTGTTGTTTTTTTTTCTTTTTAACTTCTTTAAAGTGTATTACTATTTGATTATAACTTAATATTTTTTTTTTTTGTAAATAAACATTTCAAATATTACCTAAGATACTGTCTTAGGCCTATAGATTGCCGTTATAAGATTGTTCTGAAATTAATTAAAGTAATCACTTCTTCTGTTATTGTTTTTATTGAATTTATGTAATCTTAGTATCATTTTATTGTCTTTTCATCTAACAAACAAACACAAATAATTTGTTATCTATCAGTGATGGGTTCGTCGTTAAAAATTAATATCTACCTTTAATTTCAATTTTAAAAAATGAAGGTTAGTAACATAAGATGTATACCAAAAATTTATCTTTGTAATTGTAAATTTAAACCGATTGTGATGTGTAGTTTGTGTATTTTATCTGAAATGCGGATGCGCGCTTCTCCATATTTAGATTTTATCGCTGTACACCATATTGAAAGACGTTTTTAAGAGTGCAGATACCCAATTCTGTAGACCCTGACCATTTGATGGTGATGATTTTTGTTGCATAACGTCTCTATTATGCACTAAGACCATTCGAGAAGATAAGTGGTTAAATGGGTTATATATTATGAGTATGACGATAAAGGACGATCAGAAGATCAAATTAGTGTAGTCTCTAGTTTTTTTTCGTGAAATGTTGCTTTTAAAAAGATTATTCCTTGAAAATGCATTTTACAATTAAAATGTTGCTCTATGGAAAAATAACAAATAAAGATGCTCATTTTGTTGCAAAATGTCAGTTCTCTGTTTATGCACACGGCCCCTCAGTTGTGAAGCGATGTTCGAGGTCAGACTCAATCCCTTGTATAACCATGATTTCCGGTCACGATGGGATTAAGGTACTGGCGCGTGTCGCAATCAGAAACATGCCCACAGTTATTCAAATACAAGTATCATCCATTAGCTTGAGAATACCGAAATATATCCACATGTTTCGCATATTTAGAGTCAATTACTGAAATCCTTGGCAACATTTTAATCAATCGCAATATTCCGCAATAGTGACATCGACACTTTCTAACAATGCATACTGGCGTAAACCCCAGAGCCCCGATTGATGGTTGAGCTTTAAACTGAAAATAAAATGAAAAAAGGATCTTTCATTTCGCGTCCAAACCTAATTCATCCAAAAGCGCACGATTAAAAATATTCATCAATAAAGTGTGGACAAAATATACATTAACAAACAAGAAACGTTCATCCATCAACTCGACTGTAAATAACGGTCGTGAAGCGGCTTTAAAAAAACAAAACATTCCAATTAAAATTAATTGAATATGATGAAATTGAAATCTTCAATAATCCTTCGTTCACCTGTTTTGTTTTGTTTTATTGTTTTTAGTACCTTGGAGCATTGGCATAATTGGTAAGTTAATTGAAGTGTTTTTGATACACATTAAATAGTTTTACTTCGCCTTCACCCCAAATTCAATTCGTCCTGCAAATGCATTGGTCTTATGCTTTGCCTCTCTTGTAAATATGTATCTCGGGTTTGGTTTATAGAAATGAGATTTAAATTCAATATCGAAAACTTTTATGAAGTCGCGTCTTTGCAACAGTAACATTGACTAGACACAAGAAAGGTACTGCTATATAAATCTATTGAACGCAATACATGCACCTGGGATCTATGTCTGACTCTTTTGAGATGGAAGATGAATTGGGTCTCAAGAATTACGTAACAACAAACATTCTCTGTAAGATTGAGTAATGCACTCCAACTCACCCACCCACCGACTCACCCCACGGCTCTTTCAATAGTGCATGAGATCCCTATTCACTGTCACAGAGATCATATTATATAATATTATACTTAATAAGTGACTTATACAGTAAGTAGCACACGCAGCGTATTGAAGTTAACCGTAATTTGTGCTTTATTTTTCGAGAAAGTTTCTTCCATTCAGCTTTCTTCCTTTAGGAAGAATTCATAATTTTCCGTCTTTTCCCACAACATTAATTGGATGAGCGAAGCGAAGACTTCAATTTCACTAACCACCCCAAAATATTTAGCTCGTGTTTTTTTGTTTGTTTGTTTGTTTGTTTTTTGTCTGTTTGTTCACTCTCCACTGGGCAAACGGCATATGCGATCTTGATGAAAATTGAAGTGGACCTTCGAAATCTCTGAACTTAGACTTGCCAGTTTTTGGGTACAATCGAAGAAATATTTCTTATAAATATCGTACTTTTACGATTTTTTTCGATTTTTAGTGCGATATTTTCGTGACATTTGGGCCGATTCTGACCAAACGGGTGGGGCTACAACCTTCATTCAAAATACTTATTTTTTGTGATTTTTGGTGTTTTAAAAATCTGTTTTTTAAGGAATTTTGGGAAATTTTGGATTTTGAATTAAAGCTTATTTTAAGTAAATATGTAAATTTGATGTACATTCCTAAAACAAGATTTTTTCTGAATTTTTTGCATATCTTACATTTTTTGTATCTCAAATGGTAGCAATACTAGAAATATATTACTTTTCCGGGAAAAAACAAAATTCCCCCATTTTTAGCCTTTTTTGCCGATGTGTATTTTGGATTTTCTCTAAAAAGGCACTTTTTGTCCAATTAGGATGGAAAAAAAATTATTTATATTTTATGCTCGGATTTTTTTTTAAGTGTAATTGAAAAAAAAAAATATTTTGCCCAGATATAAATTTTTGAAGTTGATGTCCACTATAGAGGACGCCAGTAGCGAGAGGGTTAAGGTTATAATGATGTAGTACCTTTGAAAGAAAAAGTCGGAAAAGTTAGCCAGAATCCATAGAAATAAAGGTTTTAATATAAGTTTTTTTAGATATTATATAATAACAATTAACAAGTAACAATAGAAACTTGACAACAATCACCTACAATACGTTCAAAAAGCACTTGCAAAAGTAAAGAGATCCCACGCAAACTTAAAACTAAAACAAAAAAGCTCATCCATCAACGCGATTAAAAAAAGGGTTCGCGAAGCGGCCTAGTTAAAATGCAACATTGTTTCATTAGGCGCAATATTATTCAGCAGAAAGTTACGCAACATACACAATTTTAGCAATGTGTAGGCCTAAGTGATAATTCACCATTGCATGTAGGTGCATTACATAAATGAAGATTTATTCTATGCTTTCTTGTATCCGCTGGTGTGATCGTGTCCAGCTTGATTGTTCGGTTTTTCAATTTAAATATGCCGGTCTCTAGTTGGTCATTAATCGCTAGTCGATGGTGAAGGCGCCTACAGGGTTGGCTTGGTCGGCTTTAAATTCTATGGTCCTCTACTAAAATTCTGTTATGTGACTGTGTGGGTAGACTCTAAATACGAATTTATTCGTTTATTTATCATTTATATTAAAATATGCCCATACTACCGTTGATACTACTACTCACTCGTCGGCTATAAAATAGGTCTTTGATACAATGACAATATCATTCAACTATCGATGAAATAATGAAAATGAATGAAGCTTGAAAAAAGAGAATTTCGATATCGATACATCGATATTTTATTATTTATGTAAAAAATGTTCAATGTTTAAAAACAAAATTAGAATTGTATATTCTTTTAATTGAAGTAGAATTGGCCTTCAATTAATAATGTGTGTCGAAAAAGGGTTGATATTGATACCGTATCGCCAAAATAAATAACGATATGTTAGCGTTTTCACCCTTGCATTGAATGACCCGGCACCTCCACCATTTACTCGTGAACAAACGTTAGAAGAAGAAATACATACATTTTTGGGGTGTATTTACACCATTCACATCACACCCCCAACGAGTAGTGTCTAGTTGTTGGAACCTTACGTGCAGTGCAGGGTATATTAGTATCTATAAGCTCACGTGTAATGGTTGTTTTCTATACGAAGGTAATGTTAATAAACCCAACAGACTTCATATGACGCCTTTGCGACCTCTCTTGTAACATAATGGTATAGTAACGATTTAACATATTAATAGCGTGAGAATAAAGGTCGTTCACTTTTTTAATGTGTGGTAGTTCGTGTTCGACTATTAACCAATGTTGATAACAATTTAAAACATTTAAAATCTAACACCTTGGACTATGCCTCAATGCAATTAAGAAGTATTTGTTGATAAAACTGCATTAGTACGCGTTTTGTAACTTTTCACAGACTATACGTTAGGAAGTTAATATTAAATTAAAGCCATGGAATAGATTTAAATTTATTTCGCACATTCTTCAAAGAAATTTAAAAACTCATACACGCACTTTCGGTATACACTCTCTCTGTATACTCTTTCTTTGTTCAGCCAACGATTTACATACCCCGAAATAAACCGTATTTAACTTTATAATTCTTCCAAGTTACTTTATTAATACAACTGAGCAATAATTCTCAATTGATCAACAGCAATTGAGAAAAGATGTATCCATTAGGTTCGATCCCCGGTCGGGAAACATATTTTCGACTATTGCTCTTTCTTTAGCCCTGTCCTTACAGCAGGCTTACGTTGAAAGTTTTATATCTACCCCGACATAATGAATACTTTCAGGTTTCCGTGTAATAAATTGTCTATTTTATACAATTACACACATCACATTACATCCGTGAAAACCTATATGTAAAAACATATATTTATCAATCTTCGAAGTAGTAGACTGGATTAAGTTGAGACATGTAAATCTCAAGGCACTTGAAGGAGAGTAGTGTACAAGCGATTACTCTTTGTTAATTCATCTGTATTATGTTGAGGATGTACGAGTTTGAAACATTGGCTGTTAAATCGTGCATTCACCTATAATACCTGGGGTGGGTGACCTTAGGGTGAGACGAGGATTACGTGGCTTTTAAAAATACCTTTTCAATTACCATTTAAACAACAACGCCATTCGCCAATCGATGTAATAAACGCGAAAATTTGCGAAAGTTTCCCTTCATATTAAATGCTGGAAATGTGGTGACCCGTTTATGAAAACACTAAAGTGCATAGTATAGTAATTATGCAAGAATAACTTACATTTCGAAATGCATTGAAAAATTAATGAAATATATATAATATACACAGTAATTTTGTCAGTATATAATAATCTAACGACCATTCATCTATAGCGTTGTTCCACGTTTAGAAAATATTACTTGTTCTGTACAAGCCTATGAACATTAATTGTATTTCAATACTTAATGAACGTGTGCTGCCATAAAATGAGCCTACAGTCCAAAATTAATATTTTATATTGAAAGTGTTTTACAGTGAAAATTATTTTTATTTTATCGACGAAACTCAAAACACGCGACTAGATATATTTGATTATAAACATAAAAGAAGAATTCTGATTTTTATTTTTTTATTTGATCTTTTTGCTTACTGTCTTCAAATGTGTAGGCACTTAATCATTAATATTTAATTCCAATAATGGAATGGCAAGGTTTAACGGACATCTACTAAACAGTACAAACCATGTCGTTTTGTCAAATGTAAGTATGACTGAATAAAGCTCTTTAGAGGACGATTCACTTCCCCCCCCCCCCAGTATTTGTATAGCATTGAGCTGATGAAATCATAAGGTAAACAAATAATGTATTTCACTAGAAATAACCGTCACCACGTAGACGCCCATTATTAAAACGCGTTAATTTCAGTTTTGAGTCATATCTCATTTAAGCTTATTTATTCACACCATCAAAAAGTGATTAGTCAGAGTAATGTGGTTTTGTTTAGAACAGCTAAAGCCAGAATTTTAAAAAATAATAAAAAGTAATCGGACCATCAGACGGTAATAATACATTTAGAACTTAAAATTTGTAATTAAAACACCAATAATAACTAGAAAACGCTCAGTTGGACGCGTTGATAAGCGAGCACGTGCTATAGCTAGACCCACATTGCACATTTTTTAACATTTTTAAATTTGCGACGTTCGCTGTCCACGGGGCCATGTTTCCAATATTATTTATTATTGCCAAGGTATTTGGGTAAACCCGTGGGTAAATTTTTACTTTATAGATAAAATCCACCGCCATCTAGAGGACCTTGACATTATTTCTTTGGGAAAACTATTTTAACTCTTTGGTAACAAAATACACTGCTTCCTCGATAGTATTTTGATTACTTCTAGGGTGC
>JAMZAV010016968.1:0-25353 GCA_024449915.1 Sweltsa coloradensis | reverse complement strand
TGCCAAACAGTAGGGGTGTGCGAACCTTGAAATTATTTTGAACCGAACCTTGAGGAAAATTTCGAACCTCGAACCTAAAATCGAACCAAACCTTGGAGTATTTTTTATTTTATTAGAAAAAATAAAACTTAATCAAAATTTAGTAAATTACCGGTACTAGCCTAGGCACCTAGCCTAGGCCTACCTACTCTAATTTTTACACAAGCCCAAGGCTCTTCAAGTCTACAATCTAGGCCTAGGCTAGGCCTTTGTGTATTTATGCCTAGGCCCTACGCATGTAAAAAGTAGGCCTAGGCTGCGTGCTAACGGCAAATTTTACTATCCAATTCCGAAACGTCATAGTTTTTTAACTGATTCTTCTTTTGTGATGATAAAGCTTTTTACATAATTTATTATGATAAACAATACTACGATAATACTTCTTTAATAAAAAGTATTTACAAGTAGGTACATGTATATAATGAATGTAGGCCTAGTCTAAGAAGTGGATGGAAATTGGGCAATTTGACCGAGTTGAGGAAATCGACCTCAATCAAGGTCAAAAAAGTCAAGTGGGTAATGTTTTTTTTTTAAATTTGGAACATTATCCTTTTTAAAAATGTTTATTGAAGGTTTCAAACATTTTCTATCGCTTAAAATTAAACTTTGACCTCGGTTTTGACAAAGAAAGTGGATTTGCCAGAGGTATATCATGGTTTATTGAAAAGTGCTTGTAAGCTTTCATTTGTTATGTCATCCTTCGTCCCCCCAAAAAATTACATGACAGTATTTTTTTGAGGGGAGGGGGGAATTTCACATATTTTAATTTAAAGTTTTAAAACTTGTACTTAGCCTATGCAAAAGTAATAGTGAAATATATTTTTGTGCAATTGTGTCCCACATTGGCTTGCATAAAATATAAATAACCCTTTTCTTAATGGTTAACAACCCTGATGATACAAACCAAACTCTGGTAAATAATCAAACGTATTGAAATATACCCTCTCTAAAGCCATTTGAACTCTTTTTTGATAAGGCTTTCTAAAAAAAAACTGTGGGCTGAGCTGGAGGGCCTCGCCCCTGGTAAAAAAAAAAAAAAAAATGTAGGATGCCCGCTGTGGGTATACACATCGGATTTAGCCGGTGTGACCCTCTTCAGGTGACTAACTAGGTATATTGCGGATAGGACAATTGTGAAGGGATGTCTGAGGGCTATTTAAGAGGACTCAATCCCTTGCATTCGCATTAACGACTGAGGAAAACCTCGGAAAAAACCTTCAGTCGGGATTGCCGGTCTTGACGGGATTTGAACACAGGACCTCCCGAATCAGAGTCGAGCGCTTAGCGCTGGAGCCAACACTGTCGGTCGCCCCTGGTACTGTAGGTGAAAGTATATGTGTGTGAGAGACTGTTCTGGGTTGCAGGGGTGCACGATCCTGTGATGACACCAGCTGGAGTTACCTTAAGCATTCTACAACCACTTGGCAGTGGATGCCAAGATTATATTCATATAGTCGTAACGACTTTTCTTGAAAGCATTTGTGATATTTCAAAACACTCTTTAATAGTTTGTTTTGTGTAAAACTAAAACATTTCAAAGCAGAATTAGTATGTCGGTAATGTTATCTATCACTGGCCTACTTTGGGCATCTCGCATATGTATGTATTGACCAATGCTTCTGCACATTCCTTGAGATGAGCAATACCAAATGGGCAATCATCAATCATGCAATAAGCCCAGACTTTGATTGGAATTGTTACACATTCACAAATTGTTTGTATAAATATTGTTATTCTTGTTGAAAAATCTTAGTAATAATAACTTTCTAACTATTTTTCAAAAACACATAATTTTATATATTTTATACATGTGTTTTGCACATAATGATATATTGCAATGGCAACATTTTGCTAAGATTTTTTAATAGAGTTTTTGTACAGAGTATTATAGATTTTTATAATAGTATTGTTAGTCAGAGATCTACTAAAATGTGTAAAAAGTGAAACATGTTATGAAATGGAAAATATAGTCAATGCAGTACATGGCCTACACTACACAATTATGTATGTGCTATGTATGTATAATACAAGAAAATGAGTGAGAGCCTACAGGTCCATTTGTGTTTCAAATTTTAGTACTACTTCAAGGAGCTACACTCTACAGTATTTCCAATTGACAATTAATTGTTTGGAGTCACTTCTTGCAATAAGTGTATACATAAAGTGGACTTGCAGAGGCTAGCACAGACAAAAGTATAAGCACTCAGATTTCTGATGATTTTACCTGAATGATTGATTGCTGATACCATATTCATTAGTAGGCTACGAAGAAAGTTTCTATTGATAACCAGTGAAGCCACACTCGCTTGCAAAAAATATGCCTTAAATAATCGTGGCAAGACATTAATTAACCCGGAAAGTTGAACAAAAGGTTATTCAAAACTTGAGATTCAATTTGTGAAATTCAAATTAGGCTAAACGTTTTAATGTATCGTATGATTAAAAAAGTCAACTTGTACCTACATAACAGCTGATTTAAACCAGGGGATCCTGTACAAAAACGTGCTTTAAAAATCTGGTCAGTTAGAATGAATGGCCAAAGTTACAAAAAATTTGGAGTCAATTATGGAGGTTTCACTGATTTTTTATTCAACATTGATAAATAAATTAAGAAATGTACATGCTGCATATCTCAAAGATTGTTTTTTTATTAAGAGGAAGGACTACCGCCAATATTAAAACCATGCGAAATAACCTTATTTTAGTAAACGTAACGCTACACAATAAAACGAAAAAGTGGATAATAAGTCCCATATGGTTTAGTTAGAACTATATCTGGCATAAAACCTTTTACAAATATTGTAACCAGTAAGGATTTTAATCAAGGTTTAAATTAAATTAATGTATACCGTAATTAAAAACGCTATTGATTACAATATTTGAATAATTTTTCATGCATGGTTTAGTTCTAACGAAACTACGTGAGACCTTTTACTATTAGCCCTTTTTTCGATTTTACGTACGGTTTGAGAGATATTGCTAAAATAGGGTTATTTTCCTTGGTTTTAATATTGGTGGTGATCCTTACCCTTAACACCAGATAAAACATAAAGCTGAGCACTTATAACTCGTCTCCGCACTCGCCGCAGCAAATGCTCTTAAAGTGATTCCTCATCATTTTGTTAAACTACTAACAGTCAAACAGTGATGTGAATGGGAGGTTTTATTCAAATTTTTAGGCATTGTCCTGCAAATGCCTCAGAACTAAATTATCTGTTGTGATGACATTTTGTATCGTTGGCAAGACATTAACATATCTCTTTTGGCCATGAAACATGTCAAAGTAAATTTAACTTTCTCTCGCAAACCATTTCATTTTCCGGTTCTGAGCAAACGAGCCAGAGAATAAAAATGTAAGTCTGTTTATATATTGGGAAATGACAACATTTTTCAAGGCAAACCGATTGCAATGAGTATGGAGAGTAGTAGCTGGAAAGGTAAACAATCATAGCTAGGTCAGATGACCTCTTGATAGATACCTAGTAGGCCTACACGATACTTGAAGGACTTAGTGCATAGAGATACTTTTTGGTAATTTTTAAGTTGGCTTATGACTAATTCCACACCTACATTATATACAGTATTACTTTTTCTTTTGCATTTGAAACTAAAAATGTCGCCCTTGACCTTAGTGGTTCATGCAATTAGGGTGCAGGTCCAAAGTGAACTACTCCAAGGGCACGTAGCTTGGAATCTCGCATAATACATGGATGTTTTTGTAATTGTCCTTCAACCTCATCTATCACCACTCATTGCCTCAAATAGTGCACTTATTGTAAAGGGACATTCATTAAGCAACCAGAATTACCCTAAAATAAACCAGTGGCTAGATTCAACCTTGCAGAACTGGGCATTCAGGCACTTACAGGAGCTGAAAGTAAATCATGTGCCATTTTAAGAAATGGAGATTTATTTTCCAATGTGACAATGATTCTTATTTCTAGACTGAAACTGTGTTGTGAAATGTTAGAACAACGTAGCCAGAAAATATAATACATGTAATGTTAGCAGGTTAGCTAATGCTTTGTGTATGAAATTATCAGGCTACTGGTTATATAATTTGCCAACAAGGTGCATATAAAAATACATTCAAATATGTATGAATATCTTTAGCATAATAGTGCTGTATTATTATGTATTGCGCATTTGAACTACTTAAAACTAACCAATTATTTTGGAAAATTTATGACAACTAAGCAATGTTTATATTATTGCATAACAATGCTGGTGCACATTCCTTTGCTACTCGTTCGTGAGGCACCAGTAGGAACAGTAGTATTCTATTCTGCATAATGTGGGACTACATCTAGTGGTAATTGTAATGAAGCTTTGTTTGAGCTCATATTGTCGGCAACAAGGAAAGCTAATAGTATTGTGGCCAAACAAAAAAGGTAACATCAGTTCAAGCTGTACCAAGCTCGTATTAAAATCACACTTCTTTCTAAAAGCCAAGTACGGTATTACATGAAGACTGGAATCATATAAACAGATGCGACATATTTGTTCACTTCATATTTTTCATCATTCGATCTTAAGTTAACAATAATTCCATTACAGTACATTACTGGTACTTAGTCTTATTTACTTACTTGTTACTCTTAATTGACGACAACAAATATGTCATCTTATGTTTGCTCGTCGATTGTGTCGGGGCCTACAGGGTTGGCTTGGTCTGCTTAAATTTAATGTCTCCCACTGAAAATCAGTTATGTGACTGAGTGAGTTGACTCTAAATACGGATTGATTTATATATTTTATTTTATATATATGTCCGAGTGGATCGACGCTGAGAGTGACAAATTTGACGCAAGTTTTGAGTGTCGTGAGAACGGGTAAATCCCCACCTAGAAATTGTATTAAACCTTAAGAAACGGTATTAAATAATGTTTATCTGTAAAAATCTGTGTACTGTTACATTTCCAGATTGTATTGGAGATATATTGACAAACGGTTTTTGAAGTAACGTATTCGTATTTACGTACTCGATTACAGACCACCATCGAGTAATGGCTGCACCCCTCTTTTGACCATTGAAATTTTCAAGAGTAGGATGTAATTACCATTGACAAATTGCTCCACATAATGGCCGCACCTCATCTTCTTTACTCGATAATTTGAAATATACTCTAGGCCTATATTCGCATAAATACATAATAAAAAGTTCTTTCACTGGCAATTGGCAATAGTACATTGGGATTTTGTGCTAGTTTTGTATTTTCATTGATCAACAGATTTGATACAAATATCCCTATAAGCTAGTCTTGTAGTATGGTGGTCCATTGCCTGGTGGTATTGTCAACTACTGGCAAGTGGTTCAAATCCTGGCTGTACTTTTTTTATCCCAATTGTACTATTCTTTAAGTGGTTCTATTAGGGATTACTAGTTGGATTTTAATACATAACCTTAATGTTCATAATTACTCTAGGTGGCTGTAGTAGAGAGAGATTGCCTCCTCGTTTTTGGTAAATTGTCATGGGACTTGTTTCACTCTATCTATTAGCCTAGTACTCTGTTTTTGATATTGTTTCCAAGTGACCTTCTAAATGTTTCTAGGTGCCACGTCTGTTATTGAAATCAAAGACATATACTTCTCATGAATTTTGTACTGGCATTCATTTGGTTACTTTTAAGTTTTAACAAAGTGACACAATAAACTAATATTTTGTTGCCTGGCTAATGGATACGTTAATCAACCGTTATCTACATACTAGGAAAACGCTTAAGTCCCGCCGCGTTGTTGGATGAGCGTAATTGGTGCATTGAGTTGTTAAGTGTTATGCGGATTTTCTGTTGTACTGTGAAAAAATCATTACTAAGTTGATTTTTTTTAAATTAATATAAATTAAATAAAAAATAAACTTTAATTTTTAATTTTTTTAATTAATCGTAATTTTAAAAAAGAAAAAAATCGTAAAATTTCGATTTTCATAACAAATAATTTTTCGATTGCGCTCAGATTTCACACGAATATATAAATTCATGAAATTAAGGTTCTGTGAAAAAATCATTACGATCGGATAAAGCATGTAGGTGCTATAAGCCAAAGAAAATTAAAAAATCGAAAAAAGTCATAAAATTGCGATTTTTAAAGAAATTTATCTTTCGATAACTTAAAATTCACACGAATATATCAATTCATAAAATTAAGGTTGTGTGAAAAAATTATTACAATCGGACAAAGCATGCAGGTGTTATAAATCGAAGAATTTTGTTAAAAATAAAAAAAAAATCGTAAAATTGCGATTTTCATGAGAAATAATTTTCCGATTGCGCTCAAAAACGTGGCAGTTCTAAGTTCAGAGATTTCGAAGGCCTCCATAAAATTTCATCGCAATCGGAGTATCGGTTTAGCCGGAATCGTGCGGACAAACAGACAAAAATACAAAAAAAAGAAAGAAAAAAAAACATTCCGGAATTTTTTCTCCAGTGTAGTAGAATGGAATCTTCGCTTCGCTCGCTACGCTCATCCAAAACTGTTTTCTTAGATTGTTTGGTCAGTAGTTGTAGATTTAAAATATAATGGTACGATATGTTCCAAAAATATCAAAACAAATTGAAGTAAAAGCATAGAAAGGAGGGCTTATCCACCATTACACTAAACCTCGAAATGCGACTACTGTAAATGTGTATTTACCAATCTCTAGTAGGTACCTGTACATTCCTAAATATTCGCTGTTTGACATAGATTGCGTATAGAAAAAGGGTCCAAATATATGCTAAGGTAATTATGGAGAAAATTATTAGTGAGAGTATACGATGCTACACAACATATTAATATTTTTCAAAATGATATCAATTCACTTCCACAATCTACATTGAAAACACAATGATTATTAATTATGGTGCAGAAGAAGAATACTAACAGTCAAACATTGAGCACCGTGAACGATGGAGGTTTATTCAAATTTTTTAGGCATTGTCCGCAAATGCTCAGAACTAAATATCTGTTGTGATGACATGTGTTAATCTTGGCAAGAAAACATATCTTTGTTGCCATGAAACATTCAAAAAGTAAATTTACTTTCTCTCGCCAAACCATTTCATTTTCCGGTGTCTGAGCCAAACGAGCCAGGAAATAAAACATGTAAGTTGTTTAATATTGGGAAATGACAAACTTTTTCAAGGAAAACCGATTGCAATGAGTATGGAGAGTAGTAGCGGAAAGGTTAAACCAATCATAGCTAGGTCAGATGACCTCATTGATAGATACACTAGTAGGCCTACACGATACTTGAAGGATTAGTGCATAGGGAGATACTTTTGGTAATTTTTAAAGTTGGCTTATGACTTAATTCAACACATACATTATATACAGTATTACTTGATTTCTTTTGCATTTGAACTAAAAATAGCTCGCCCCTTACCTTAGTGGTTCATGCAATTAGGGGCAGGTCAAATAGAAATACTCCAAGGGAACCGTAGCTTGAGAATCTCGCAATAATACATGGATGTTTTGTAAATGTACCTTCAACCATAACATCTACAACACTCATACATGCCATAGAAAATGCACTTACCGAAAGTAACATTCATTAAGCAACAAGAATTACACAAAATATAAGCACATGGACTTTGAATATAAGGCATGAAGTTTTTGTAATTGTCCTTCAACCTCCATCTATCAACACTCATTGCCTAAAAGAGTTTGCACTATTGTAAAGGAAATTCATTAAAGCAACACCAGAATTACCTCTAAATAAAACAGTGGCTAGATAACCTTGCGAACTGGGATTCAGGCACTTAAAGGAGTGAAAGTAAATCATGTGCCATTTAAGCATGGAGATTTATTTTTCCAATTGGGGCAATCGATCTTATTTCTAGACTGAAACTGTAGTGTGAAATGGTAGAACAACGTAGCCAGAAAAGATAAAATACATGTAATGTTAGCAAGATAGCTAATGCTTGGTATGAAATATCAGGACTACTGGTTAATAATTGCCAACAAGGTGAATAAAAAATACATTCAAATATGTATTGAATACTTTTAGCATATAGTGCTGTATTATTATGTTATTGCGCATTTGAATCTACTAAAACTAACCAATGATTTGGACAATTATATTGAACAAAGCTAAGCAAAATGTTTAATTATTGCCATAACAATGCTGCGTGGCACATTCCTTTGCTACTCGTGCATGAGAGGAACAGTAGGAACCGTAGTATTCTATTATGCATCATGTGGGACTTAACTACTAGTCGGTAATTGTAATGAAGCTTTGTTTGAGCTCATATTGTCGGAACAAGGAAAGCTAATGAGTATTTGGCCAAACAAAAAAGGTAACATCAGTTCAAGCATGTACCAAGCTCCGTATTTATAAAAATCCACACTCTTTCTAAAAGCCAAGTACGGTATTACATGAAGACTGGAATCATATAAACAGATGCGACATATTTGTTCCACTTCAATTATTTCATGCTTCGATTCTTAAGTACAATAATTCATTACAGTACATACTGGCTTAATTAGTCTTATCTACTTATTGTTACTCTTCAATTGACGGACAACAAATATGTTCATCTTATGTTTGCTCGTCGATTGTGTCGGGGCCTACAGGGTTGGCTTGGTCTGCTTAAATTTAATGTAGCCCACTGAAAATCAGATTATGGACTGAGTGAGTTGACTTAAAATACGGATTGATTTATATATTTTTATTTTATATCTAGTCCGAGCCATCGATCTTTGAACGCTAGAGAGTGACAAATTTGACGCAAGTTTTGAGTGTCTGAGAAAGGGTAACTGAAATTGTATTCAACCTTAAGAAACGGTATTAAATAAGTTTATCTGTAAAAATCTGCTGTACTACGTTACATTTCCAGATTGTTTGGAGATATATTGACAAACGGTTTTTGAAAGTAACGTACTTCGTATTTACGTACTCGATTACAGACCACCATCGAGTAATGGCTGCAACCCTCTTTTGAACATTGAATTTTCAAGAGTAGGATTGTAATTACCATTGAAAAATTGCTCACATAATGGCAGATAATGGCCGCACCTCATTATTCTTACCGATAATTGAAATTACTCTAGGCCATATTCGCATAAATACAAATAAAAAGTTCTTTCCACTGGCAATGGCAATTAAACCTGGATTTTTGTAGTTTGTATTTCATGATCAACAGATTTGATACAAATAATCCCTATAAGCTAGTCTGTGTGAGTTGGTGGTCCATTGCCTAGGTGGGTCATTGTCAACTATGGCAGTGAGTTCAAATCCTGCGTACTGTTTTTCATCCCAATTGTATACTTCTTTAAGTGGTTCTATTAGGCGCATACTAGTGCGATTTTAATACATACACCTTAATGGTTCAGAATTACTCTAGGCGGCGTAGTAGAGAGAGTTGCCTCCCCGTTTTTGGTAAATTGTCATGAGACTTTTCACTTATCTATTAGCAGTAGTACTCTGTTTTGATAAAGTTTCCAAAGTGACCTTCTAAATGTTTCCTAGGTGCCAACGTCTGTTATTGAAATCAAAGACATATCCTTCTCAGAATTTTGTACTGGCATTCATTTGGTTACTCTTTAAGTTAACAAAGTGACACAATAAACTATATTTTGTTGCCCTGCTATATGGATACGTTAATCAAACCATTATCTACATACTAGGAAAACGCTTAAGTCCCGCCGCGTGTTGGATGAGCGTAATTGTGCCTTGAGTGTGTAAGTGTATGCGGATTTTCTGTTGTACTGTGAGAAAAATTATTACTTAGTGATTTTTTTTAAATTAAAAATATAAATAAAAAAAATAAACTTTAATTTTTATTTTTTTAAATATATCGTAATTGTAAAAAGAAAAAAATCGCTTTTTAAAATTTCGATTTTCACTAACAAAATAATTTTTCGATTGCGCTCAGATTTCACACGAATATATAAATTCATGAAATTAAGGTTCTGTGAAAAAAATCATTACGACGGATAAAGCATGTAGGTGATATAAGCCAAGAAAATTAAAAAAACGAAAAAAAAAAAAAAAAGTCATAAAATTGCGATTTTTAAAGAAATTTATCTTTCGATAACTTAAAATTCACACGAATATATAAAATCATAAAATTAAGTTCGTGTGAAAAAATTTACAATCGGACAAAGCATGCAGGTGTTATAAATCAAAGAATTTTGTTTAAAAATCAAAAAACAAATCGTCTATAAAATTGCGATTTTATGAGAAATAATTTTCCGATTGCGCTCTAAAAAGTGGCAGTTCAAGTTCAGCGATTTCGAAGGCACCTCCATAAAATTTCATCGCAATCGAGTATCGGTCATATAGACGGAATCGTTCGGACAAACAGCAAAATCAAAACAAAAGAAAGAAAAGGAAAAACATTCCGGAATTTTTTCTCCAGTGTAGTAGATGGAATCTGCGATGCACGCTCGCACTACGCGTCAGTCCAAATGTTTCTTAGATTGTTTGGTCAGTCGTTGTAGATTTAAAATAATTAATGAGTACGATATGCTTCAAAAATATCAAAACAAATTGAAGTAAAAGCATAGAAAGAGAAAAGGGCTTATCCCCATTACACTAAAAAACCCACAGAAATCGACTACTGTACATGTGTAATTACCAATCTTCTAGTATACGGTAGTACCGCAATAGTACATTCCTAATATTTGCTGTTTGACATAGATTGCGCGTAAGAAAAAAAAAGGTTGACCCTCACAAATAGGTATGGACAAGTGGGTAATATATTATGGAAAGAAGAAAATTATATAGTGAGAGGAGTATACGATTGCTACACAACAATATACCAATATAATATTTTTCAAAAATGAGATCAATTCACATATCACAAATATACATTGTGAAAACACAAATGATTATTACATTAGAGGTTGCAGAAGAAGATGACATCCTAACAGAATCACACAAAATATATTATTGACATAGTAAAAATGAAAAATAATTACTAACAACAAAAAAAGCAGAATAATAAAAAAGAAATTTAAAAATAAATGTAACATATTTGTAATGTATGTTAGTAAAACTGACCTTGGTAAAAACAAAATAATAAGATGAAGAATTCATAATCATAATACATAAAACAAGTCCTGGCTCAATGCGCACAACCTGTCCACTTCAAACAACGCAATGTTCACATCTGGGACGTTCTTCTTATGTTGATTTCTCAGCAAAGAAATATTTGCTCGGAGTCGAAATTTCCCGTTCATTTACCTTAGACAACTCTTGTTTCTATCGTAAAATCGAATGGAGCTCGTTGCACAAGTAAAGGCAGGTCCCCAGACCACAAAACGTAATTTGTAAAATGTAATAATTCAATGCAGTAGTAATAACTTTGGATCAAAGGAAAATGCATACTGCAAATTTCACACAAATATGTTGCTAATTCAATCTCTAAGTTTTAGGCGCCGGATGCAAAACAGTCACTCTATGCCCACTGTCACAATATGTGATAGAACATTCGTACGGCTTTCTGAGTGTACACCTCAGTATCAGTGGTTCGAACGTGACCGCTATGCATCACACACCACGCTAATCTCTGTTTTATGCAAATGAGTAACAAAGTGCACTATGTTCCAGTTGTACGTGTAACAACCCACGAACAACTGATTCAAAGAGTACCAGTACTTTATAGGCTTAGATTATACTACCGACAGTAATTACGCATGTTCATACTAAGTAAATAGGACAGCATTTATGATACTTTAAACATTTATTGGCAAAAATAAATAATAATAATAATAATAAATATATAAATAATAATAATACTATAATACTAATGAAAATAATCTTCTAAAGTAAACTTACAAAGCTTCTTTAATCAAGAAATAACAATGGAATTGTTGTAAAAAACTATTTGCCACGCACTCTAAAGAAACTTAGAAGATCTTGTTATGTTTTTGTGTGCGACAACTGCCTTTAGTACAGTTACAAAATCAAAGCTATAAGATAGATACACTCAAATATAGAATGCCTAGATAGTCTCCCAACTGCTATTGTCTATTTCATGGCTTCCCCACATACAAACACATGTAAGTATACACGATGTAGCTCGGGGAACCACTACAAGCAGCAGTAGGGATATGGTATTTAAAGTACATGTAGTAGCTGGCTAGTACTCAAGGCCGACGCATAGACTCTTTATCTGAAAGAAAAAATTACAACATTGCCTCAATTACTACAGTTTTTGGCTACAGTCAGTAAATGAAGATAAAGTTTCAGTACTAACGCCTCTATAATCAGTACTATGTACATGGAGTAGTGACAAATACGGATTGTGAATGGTTGGAATATATTTATCTATCATGCCCTTTACAGTCGGTGCATTTGGTGGCGTGATTTAACTATAGATTACCGGATGATATCTGAGCCGTAATAATCCGTGGCAATGCGGCTCCTTGGTAGCAACCGCCAATATGTCCTCGGGCACACTGCCATCATGCCTAAGGATCCTGAAAATACCCCAAATGCATTCGGTGTTATCATTTAAAATCCAATGGCTCAGAAACCCGTTCAGGTAGTTTAATTTCTTTAGGAGAATAATTTTTATCGGGGATTAAAATTATTTGCAATTATGTATTGTTAGTTACTTTTCTTTTATAAAATATATCAATTTTATGCTTTACTAGATGAGGATTTCTTGTCAGATTTTTATAGCGGACGCATTCTTTTTTCAGCCAATTCTTCTTCTCGCTATCCAGCTATCAAAATGGCTTCTTTCTCTGACATGCTCATATCCTTAGGGCACTGAGTCAATGTCATTCTGGAGTGTGGCGCCACCTGAAAAGGTTGCCCTGTCTTGGGATTCGAAATTATGTACATAACTCTACAAAGTGGTCGGGTTGTTTGGTGGTGATGGTGAATCTGTTCAGATGGTGTTGCACAGAACGTTATTGACAGTGCAAGTCGGAACTGGGCTGCGGCAGTTTACGAGACCAGACGAGGAAACACCTTTTTTGATCTCATCCACCCACGATTCAATCCTGGCAGCCTCTTCTGTACAGACAGATTTATGAAAGACACTTTTATCCGCATGATCGCAAGCGATCTCACTTGGTTACACAGTGGAGTGAAATGGCATAGAGGCCCGTAGTGAGAGAGTGGGAGAATGCGTTTTGTGTTGCTTATTGGGCACTATAAACCAAAGTCATCTTTTCACAGAGTGGATACCCACCAGAGTTATGCCAGTGGCCTGGGGAATCCACTGAAAACTATAAGCGTTCTGTCTTGGCGAGGAGGCTAGTGAGGGAGTTTTGAAGCAGCAGCACACACAGGGTGTTCAATTTGCTACTTTTGTGACGAAACTGTCTGGCGAATTGATG
Organism: Sweltsa coloradensis; assembly: GCA_024449915.1. Classification (NCBI taxonomy): domain Eukaryota; kingdom Metazoa; phylum Arthropoda; class Insecta; order Plecoptera; family Chloroperlidae; genus Sweltsa; species Sweltsa coloradensis. The sequence goes on along the minus strand of JAMZAV010016968.1, from coordinate 12,037 downwards.
CTGTCTCAGAGAGATGACAAATTATTTTCTTTTTAGAGTGTCAGAGAGGAGAAAAGCAGTAATGGCATTATACACTATGTGTTCCTTATATAGTATAACTGTAAGGGAGGGCACAGTGACACACACATGAGGAGACGGAGAAGTTAGCACACAAACAAAGAACACTGACAGCGGATGCAGATAGTAGGAGTGTAAGACCCCTAGAGACGAAGCAAAAAGGAGAGGTAATCATGGCCGCAAAAAAGCACCGGCAGTATACGCAGTACCCAGTATTCGTGTTTAGGTGTTTTATCTTCGAGCCATCTGCGAAAGTAAGTGGCACCCATTCAATTGAGAGGGAAGTGCTTTTTCAAGTGTTGGCACCGACAGATTTGTCAGTTCTTTATCAGGACGCGGCGGTTCTATATGTGTGGCATCAAAATGGAGAATGTTTGCCTATTAAAAATAGAATAACTGTGACTTTTGCTGTTTCTCTGATTTGTTCTTCTACACAGCATACAAATCACGTGATTGTATTAAAAATTCAATCAATTTTGTTCTATTGAAATTTTTCATTAACTTCATATTTAGGTGTGTTAAAAAGCGTCGTCAACTATTTACCATTGAGTTACCAGTGTGGTCAGGGTACCCACTGATTAGAACAAGATCATCGAATGGATTTCCCACCTGCCAGATAGTGCGCTGTGATGCCACCTACTTATACTAGAAGCCACTGCAGCTGGGGTATCCATGTGACCACATTATGTACTCTAGATGCGCTGATTGGTTGGTAACTATTAGGGTGGGCCCCGAAAAAAACAAATCTTTATTACTTTTTTTAAAGTCGTAATACATGCGAGTAAAAGTTGCGACATTGTGGAGAGACAAAAAGAAAAAAAAAAAAAAAATCGATGTGTCCATTATTTGAACCGGTCCGAGCCGATGTGCTTTAAAGTTTTCCAAAAGTTTGGAAACATTTTTGAGTTTTTTTTTTTGTATTTAGTGGTAATACCGCGCGAAAAAGTTGCGAGAAAATTGAGAGAAAGACTTACCTACAAAAGGGGTCCAGAGAAAAAAACAAAGAAACAGTTAAAAAAATGTGGTTTAGCATATATCTTATCTCGTTCAGCGCATGGTGGCATTCACGTAAAAGAGATTGCTGTATCACACACAAAAAACATGTATCTATATAGTGGAAAGCAACCAATATCACATATATTTAAAGCAGTATAATTTTAAAGAATGTATTGGATAACATAGGACAGAAAATTAAAGAAAATACGAAGAAGTTCCAGAAGTAGTTAGTGTATCATGTCAGAGGAAGAGGGACCTAATTTGAAAAAATGTTAAAAACTTATTATGTAAAAAAAATGTGAATATTTTCTAAATATTATATGGAACAAAGTTAGAGCACGTGCTTCGGTTCGACGGAAGATTCCAATTTCGCAACTTTCCCGGTATGTACAAAAGCTGTAAAAAAAAAAAAATCCCCCCAAAAAGGTTCAAAATTGTTAGAGGAACACAAACTTACGAGCAACATGGCCGAAGCCGACATGGAAAAGATTGAGTGAAAACCGATTTTAATGTTTAATTTATTTTAATTTTTTAGTCTCCACAATTCGCAACTTTTCAGCTAGGGTATAGACACTATTAAAAAAAAAAAAAAAAAATGTATTTCGGCCCCACCCTATACTAGTCTATAAAATGTATTGAGATAAAGTGAAGGTTGTAATACAGTAGGCATATCAGTATTACTCTATTATAGGCCACTTCAAGTATGGTGCACCCTCATTTGATCACTAAAAATTTAAAGATAGGTTAAATATTATTAAAAAACATTAATGGCTTCACATAATGCCTAGCACCACCATTTTTGGAAACTTGTTAATTTTAAATATACCAAGGTCTAAACTGCTATACATACAGTATATTGGTTAGGTAATTATGAGCCTGGCTGACTTGGTTATGCATATAGTTGAGTGTGGTCTTAGCTTCAGCAATACAATAATAAGATAATATCTGCATACGACACGATTGGTGAATGTTTTATGTTGATAGTGATGGAGTTGTGTAATCCTAATATATTATTTATGCTTATACATTAGCACCTTACTCACCGTACTACTATACCTGTTTACTGGAATTGCATACAAACATGTACAATGAAGCATTTCAATTTCATCAAAATACCAAGTATAGCTTGTATAAAAATAATGTAATTGATGACACGAGTATTGATGATCCAGAAAAAAAGTTATACATATCTAGACTAAACATTTCCAGTAGAAACGTGAGTGACGTGTTGGAGCGTGTATCCGTGAACGCATGCTCAAAAGTCTGCTAGTAACCTGCCACCACTGCTTGATATCCTATCTTCATGCGACGCACGCATGAATGTATCCTCTTCATGATTTGCCCTGTCGGCTAGAACCTGCACCATCTGACTTGATATCCTCACTTCATGAGTATTTCCTGTCAGCGTCCAAACATAACTTATCTTTTATTAAGATAACTCATTGCAAAACACAGCCTCGTTTATCGTCTAAAGGGGGATGAAAAATATTACCGTTAGAGGTTGGTTGTGCCCGTATGCCAGCTGTTGGCATTTAACATATCGACACAAATTATTGTGAGCAGCTAATTCTAAAGATGGTAATTTTTATGTGCACAGTTGTGTAGTTCTTTGTCTATATGATTACTTCCAAGGGCGTCATGAAAGCTATTGGAAGCAAATGTGCTACGTTTTCTGGTAAGTAACAAACGATAAGATAGCACAGTGAAAGGCGCTGCTATATACCTGGGTCATCTAAAAACTGCCCTCACACATTATAACCTACCATTTACACCACGGACAAGCTATGGTATTCGTATATAATGAAGGTCAGCACATGCTTGCATAGACATTGTTTCTCCTATATGTAATTATTAAGATAAAACAACACAAGGAGAACAATATCAGCACACCAACCGGTATGCGTTAGTATAATTTATTGTAAATTCAAAACATTGCCCCTTGAAGCGTTTTTCACTTAATACAAACAGCCTTACCGTACTATTGTACATGGCTGGATAGTACTAACACAGTTGCCCCCAAGTATGGCCAACTTTTAGGTTACACTACAAGTCCACTTTAATGTAAAAATGTTATAATATGTAAAGACTAATAGACTATATAAGCATAGGTTAGCCGTTCATAATTAGACTTTAAAAAATTGTGAAGATTTTCCATGAGATTGCTGTGTGTTTACTATGCATCTGGGACCTGTAATACGGCCAAAGCAATGATAAACTGATAACATCCTGAGCTGTTTCAAGAACACTTCTGGATTGAAACATGGCACTAGAAAAGAATGCATAAATTGCTAATATAGCCTAATGCGATTAAATATAGTAATATAAATATGTATAGTAATTATTATATTTGTCACAATAAGGTACTGCGAGTGTATTATGTATATCAGTAAATAAAACTGTTTTGATATTTATGCAACGATAACCATTGATGTGTTGGTTGATATATAACCTGTTACCTGTCCAATTTCATATTTAAAAGGAGACTGACATATACTGGTTTGATTTTGATCTTCACGTAACCTAATTAAACCTAACGTTCGCAGCGATTCCCGGCGCTATTGCGTTAGTTATATTTTTCTCTGAAGCTGATGGGTATTCTTGTATTAGTATTCATAAGTTGCACATCTGTTATCAACTGTATTGAATTTTGCCGTATCAAGAGTCTTTCCTGGTTTTCTCGCGTTCCGACTTTATGCAAGATCTTGTCAATGCAGATTCACCCTCTCGCTTCAACTCGATGAAGTGCAAAGTTCTTTTTGTCTCAACTTATCTACGCGCGCACCTCGCACACGCAACGTCGTAACGCTCTCCGGACAATACAGCAACATTCAGGACGACACTCAAAAGACGTAAAGTAACGAAAAAGCGGAGACGACGGGCGGCCGAGCACCCAGACACTGGCATCCGTCTTCCGAGAATACAACGAGGAGAGGTTACGATCTCAAGAGAGGCCTGAGCATGCGACTTGGTTACCGTACACCTATCGGACCTTCCAGCTTCTCTATGTTTCCAATTCAAGGGGTCAAATACACCTAAACGTCGAGTTATTATCCACCGTTCAACAACATAGATATCTAGATCGCACGAGGGAGAGGCGTCATTACCATCTGCCCAGTACTTACCTCATGCACTGCCCTCATCAGCCTACGTCAAGATTCGGGGCAAGTTCAGATCAAAATATATACAGTCCATTTATCTCGGGTTGAGCACCTCGGCACGCAAACACATGGTCCTCCGCAGCCGGATGCTCCCGGGTGATTTTAGCTATATAGTATTTTGAAAATTAGTTTCATCATTCAAAGGTTGAATTCTGTTGTCAGAATGCACTACACACACGGTGTGAGTGTTGTAAGTTTCGCCTCTCGTGTTTCTCGATGATTGCGCTATTCAGCTGTAATGTCTCTGACGGGTATCCTCAGTATTGTATGCATAACTTGATAAACTCCGTTCAGCATGGAAGAGTTGCAAGTGAGATCTCAAGCAGAAAAGTTAGTGCTCTACGCGCAGTTTCTATTCGCGTATGATCCGTTCAGGAATCGTAACAATCGGCGTCAGCAAAAAAATAAAACCCCGATAAAGTGAGGCATTTAGAACCCCGTATTTGATTAATGTGATACACAAATTGGGAACTGAGTTAAACGCCGAAAATCCCAAATGTCTATTGCCGAAAACTCACAACACAACAAGTAGTTCTTCCGCTAAATCGAATCGAAATCGACAAAGTTAAGACAGTTTTGAAACAGACTTTTCTTTGCTTGTAAGTTAGCGTATTTATAAATACTGGTATGATAAATTAAATCAGCGCCCTGTTGTGACTCAACCTGGTAATCTGAGTCCGCCTCAGTTCAACCCCATCTCTTGCATGCAGTACCAATAGAATCTTACCACAAGTTCAAAGAGGAACATTTGACAAATGCAACCGAATGTCTATTCTCTTTCAAATCTAATGTAACGATGAAAATAAACAAAATCAATTAAGTTAATGTCAAAAAGAATTAGCCACATATTTAACAAACTTCATTGTGTCTGCAAACTCCGTTGGGCCCAATCTCAGAGTTTCAAATATAACATGAATGAAAAGATTACCCCATCGCTCTGAAAACACTTCATCTCTCGTTATCAAACAAGGCGATTACTAGGGAGATTTGATAAATGTCCACAAGAGTTTTAGATAGTTGTTCACTAAAAACGTCATCCTATGGACGGCCTATTATAGAACGTTATCTACAAAAAACACATGCTGCAATCTGTCACACGAATCTCTGAAAAAGCTCTGGAAATTACGAGTTAGTTGATTGTCTCATATGTTTATGAGTTTGGCATTAGCTAATCTCGACGCGTCAGCTCGCCAAGGCTTTTGAAAAACAGGACCAAAACAATAAAAATAATTCAAACTCACCCGAGTAGACAAATCGCTATCGATTTTCCGAAGACCAATCTAGAACGTATGGAGTTATGTGCGTCGTGGTGGTGAAAGTTCTGTTACTACCGTCAGAAAGTTCTCTCCCTTCACAAGCGAATCAACACCTTTGTTAGTTGTCGTCACCTGCATCGAACAACAGTGGCGGCAGCGAAGTACCATAAGTAACTCAATCTGATAATCCACTCTCATTCAACTGTCGTCCCGCTTGTCCTAAGGATATGTAAGGCTATCTCAACATCTGTACCAAGTGCAATGATTTTACCGATGAGTTTAAAACCAATACGACCAAGTTATAATGACACGCTTGCGCAATAAATAAAACGCTTGTATTTAATTGTATGGGTGCACACCATGCGATCTCAATGCACTATCCACGAAAAATCATGTTCTGTGTCGTCAAAGCATCTAAACAAATTCCATGTATACATTCTGAATCCAGCTCCGTCTCTCGCCTGACACGATCCTCCTGCACCGAGCAAGTCCTTCAGCGCGCCCAGGATGCTTGTTCATGTCAAGTCCAGGCTTCTGAGGCCCCACACTCATGTCAAACGGTCATACTAGGCCACCGTTCGCGCACCGATAGTGACGCGCACGGGATCATGCAACCCTTTCGCAGGGGTTGTGGACTCCGGGTCACAAACAAATACTCGCTATCACCACTAAGTGCGTAGTGCAACGGTTTGTGGCTGAGGAAAGTCAATCCAGCCACCGCCCAACTGTCAGGTGTCGGACAAACTAAAGACCGACGTGCCATGGTAGTTGTGCAATGCACGCTTAGACTTCTGCGCTCTCGAGGCAACCATCTATGCAATGTCCAATGCACACGTTACTCCAACTATTGCCGGCAATTTAGCCTACATCCTCACAGTGTCCACTGACGTCAAGGAGCGCATCATGACCTTGAACCTCACGCTGACGATCGCTTCAAATGTACCAGGGCCCAATTGATTTCCTCATGGTGCGATCTCTACTCAGAATTATCGTAAAAACGGACACACGATCGTAGGCAGCAAACCTCGCGCACACTTCAAAACGAGGTTTTTGGTTGGGAATATTAGGTCCCGGTCCACGCTAATAACCAGCAACCTGAGTTCATCCTACTCATTTCTCGCTGTGACAGTCTCCCCGTGAAAAAAACATCACTCTCGTCTCTCTGGGAAACAGAAGAAGTCCAGTAGACCTCCCTCTCTGGACCAAGGATTCGCTCGTGAAGAGCACTTCAATTAAAACTCACTCTCGCGGACCCCTGGCCGCTACTAGGTCGCTCTACAATTCACAGCCTGGTTGCGTCATTGCCAGGCTACAATCGGACGTCGCGCTCAAGAATGTTTGCAGTTTATAATGGAGCAGTCAGTACTGAAGCGTGATCCTCCCACTTCATGGACTCATATCATGAGTGCATGAGTGATTACGCTCGTTTCACTGCACATGCAGACATTCAGGCTCTCGACTTGCGGAGCACATAATCCCGCATCATTGTGTACAAAAGGTCACAAGTGTCTTACCACTAAACTCGCGAGTTGGATTCAACGCCTCCTCTCAAACTTTGGAAAAATACTCTCGGTCTTTTGTGGGACCCTCGTTCCTATTGCTTCAGCTTCCACACTCTGCCTTTGAGGTGGCGTCACCAAAAGGTCATACTCTCCTACATCGCGCAGCATATTCGGACCCACTCGGGGTTTCTCACCCCTTTCGTCTTCCTGGATGAGGTGTTCATGCTAGAATCTTCGGCTCTTGCGCGTGAGGGGATGAATCCACTCCGGAACACTCTCTCAGACTTGGCTCACTGCCATTGAAAGCGTGACCACGTTGAGTGATGTCATGTTCCGGTCTCCTTGTCATGAACGATGCCACATACCGGGCTTGTGGTTTTGCGACGCCTCAGAGTAGGCCTAATGCTGTACTCTTTACTTGGCACGTTGAGACGTGCTCGGCCAATTTCACGTCAGATTGTTGAGAGCCAGGAGGCAACGGTCGCGGCCACCCGTCAAGCTGTCACTGTGCCCAAAGTTGGAAACCTCAGTGGAAGCATTGTCATTGTCTAGGGTGCTTAAAGACACCCTACCCGCGTCTCAAGCCTTGCATAGAAACAGTGTTGCATACACTGACTCCACTATCGTGCTCGCCTTATAGGGCTCAGTAACCCCGCCCGCACCAGACTGAAGACATTCGTCGCCAATCGGGTAGGTCGAAATACTCGAGACCACTTCTCCCCTGAATTGGGGCTCATGTAGTTCTGAAGAGAACCCTGCCGATTGCGCTCTCGAAGGGGCGTGCTCCCCCCTGGACCTGTGAACCACCCCAAAGGTTCCTGGATTCCCCCTTCATGCGTTCTCCACCTCTCCACGTGGTCTAGCTCGGTCCCTTCGGTTGAAACCCAGCCACGACTTGCCCGAGCTGAAAGCGTCAAATAAGATCACCAACTGTACACCTCTACACTCACCATATTACAACTCCACGGTGCTGATAACTCATGATACCGTCATTGATCCTCTGTTGTCAAACGCAGAGTTCTCCCGTCTTGAAAAGCAAGCGCGTGTGCGGTCACGTGGTACGCTTTTCCAGCAATCTTGCTTGCTCGGCGAAGTAACTTGCACACCCCTCTGGTCCTTGCTCCCGTCGATCTGCGGACGCGATGCGCCTGTTCGTGCGCATCACTCAGCAGCAGTACTTCGACTTGATCGAGCTCAAGAACACTGGCCTAAACACCGTTCGTGACCCCCGCATCGCCACCCCAGCCCTTCATTGACTCCGTGGGTTTGTCAGGGGTGGGCGGCAGGCTTGTATTCATTCTCTCCCCGAAGAAGCTGTCATCCCCTCTGCTTACCAAGGAAGCGCATGTGCTCCGCGATCCTGTGTGAGCCTTCCATTCTCTCCTTGCACTTGGCCCCCGCCCTGTGCAAGCTCTCATTCAGCAGATGTATGGATTATCTCCTGCGTGGTTTGTTAGGAAAGCATTCGTCGCTGCTTAACCTTGTTCAAATCCGCGCCAAAGCCTAATCAGCCAATTATGGCCAATCTGCCTGAATCTCGCGGTTAAGCCCGCCGTGCGTTCTCCACGTGGGCACAGACATAACGCGTGCCCATTCTCATGTGAAGACGAGTTCCCTCGTCTTAATGCCTCCATCGTCAAAGGCGACTTAGATCTCTTCGTCTGCATGGGCCACAAAAGCCTTGTGAACCTTGAGCTGGTCATCTGACCTGTCCATGAAGCTTCATGGCCTGTCTTGATCCGTCTCGCCCGGCGTGGACATACCAGCTCAACAATGTTACTCCGGACTGACTGGCCGTAATACGTAGGTGCTGCTTCGCATACGCTACGCGAGATACTACAGATTCTCTCACTGGCAAGCTGGAGACCGCCATCCGCAGGACAAGATTGCAAACGTAATGTTTAGGTGGCATTTCAAACCCCCCTTACGCCATAATTTCGGTGGACTTTTGGGAAGCCGGGGCAGGTAAAATCCGCCAAGTTACTCCTGCATCGACTAATAAGGACTCCGCCATTAATTTCGAGGAAGAGTACTCCACCTAGTGTGCACTCACGAAGCCGTGTTGAATAGTAGTACGCTTTGTGCCAACTTCGTCGACACCTGGATGGCCCAGATTACCTCTCCCCCGCACATTTGTTGAATAGGCACCTCGCTTCTCGCACCTCCCGAAGTTGCTGTCGTCGAGAATGGCTCTCAACCTCCTCTCGTGGCTTCAAGTCGTCAACTGCATCAACGCTTTTGTGACAAGGTATTGGTCTATGAGTATCCTGCACCACGCAGATGCAGTGTGGTGAAGTGGGTGCGCGCGTGCCCGAAACACTCAAGGTCGAGGTGAACGTGGTCTTCGTGTTGGAAACCCGGCATACCACTCCTTTCGTCGTGGCACTATTAGGGCCCCGGGTGGTGATACAAGTGTGCCCTGGCAAAGACAACGTCATCAGAGTGGCTTTCCGTCGGACTCCCAAAGGAGTGTTTACCCGTCCGGGGAAAAGTTGGTGATCTACCTCCTTCTTAGTATTCGTTTTGGCTCGGTCTTATATTGTAGTTCTTAGATTTCTCTTGGTCCTAATCTAAATATCCATTTTAGGTGGGCGGTTATGTTCGCGCGATTTCCCGGCGAATATGCGGTAGTTATATTTTTATCTAGCTGTTGTATTTTCTTGTTTTCGGACTCATAAGTTGCACATATTGATCAAATGTTTGAATTTCTGCCTATCAGACGTTATTTTCCTGGTTTCTCGCGTTTCGACTTTATTGCAAGATCTTATCAATGCAGTTCAACCTTATCGCCTTCACCGGATGAAGTCAAAGTTGTTTTCGTCTCAACGTTTCTCGGCTCGCACCTCGCAAGCACGTGTACGCTCTCGGACATTGCAATCAACTGTACGCAATCAAAGCGTAGCCGACTGCCGCATCCGTCTTGGAAACAACGAAGGGTTTCCGAGCGGCAGTCCTGGTTCGACTTGCATTCCAGGCATTTATCGCTCATTAATCTACGTTATCTCCACAAACTCGAGTTATTATCCCTTCTCTCTTCCCCACGGACGGGTGGCTTACCATCTCGCCCATCGAATTACCTCTGACAACTTGCCTCCTCTCAGCCTACGTCAAGGAATTCGGGGTAAGTCAGACAAAAATATACCAGTCATATATTTCGCCACGGAGGTAGAGCACCTTCGGCTCGAACAAAACCTTTTAACTTAGTCTATTGTAATTTAAATTTGGTTTCTTCAGTACAAAATGAAATTTTTTTTTCTGATAGTAATTTGAAAACTTATTTTTATTTTTGGCTCATATTTAATCGTTTTGCCAAAATTTTAAAATTTTGTTAAAGAAACTTTAATTTTAACTAAGATGTATGTACTCTGCTGGAAAGATTGATTTTTTGCGGGTTTTTGTATGTGTTAACATTTTTGTGGTTTGAAAATTGGTCACGTTTAGCCTTTTTTTAAATGTCCCAGATTTTCAATATTGCTCTCCGTTTTGTTCTTTTCCACCCTTTTGGATTTTGGATCATAAATAAAATTCATACTAGCTAGCCATGCAAATCATATGATTTAATTTTTTGATTAAACAAATTTTAAAAAATACTGGCGATTTTTTTCTACATTTTGTATTTTTCCACCCCTAGATAGCCAAGGGGTTAATAAAGTTTTGATACATGAACATAATTATTCTTTGGGCATGTTTCAATCTAAGAACTGGTTTGAAAGTTGATTGAAACACTATGCAATATTCTACCAGTCTAAAAATTTATGTTACTGTTACAAGTTATGACTGCTTCAAGAGAAAACTAAACACTTCTCATCTTGACAAGGCCTTTTACTCAATTGATGACTTCTGTATCAATTTAAATATTTTTTTTTATCATTTAGCTTTTTACTCTATATTCAAAATTTCTTTGTCATTGAGACAAGGCCTACTGTCTCAATTTATTTGGGCCTTTATGAATGGACCTTATTTATAATTTATTTAAATTAAATTTTCCATCTAAGCTGTCAACCAGCGTTTTGCAAATCACAGTTTGTTTTTGCTTTTTGTTTTTATAAAATGGTATTTTTCTTTCCCTTTGCCTTCTAGATACTGACTAATTTGTTGACCAAGAGTCATTCGAAGCCCCCTCCCTAAATAATAATAATAATAATAATAACTTATATATAGTGTAGGTGACTTCCCTTGACCGATAATGCGTTTCAGAAGGCGATACAAATCACGTGCACAGAGAGTTGACCACGGGGTGTCCCGGGGAAAGAGGTATCTTCCAGACCTCTTTATTTAATTTTGTCCTCTGTGTATAATAAAAAGAATAGTAAACCATCTGCATAAAATAAGACATTTTATACCAAAAACACATCAAATAATAATACAGACGCTATTATTTATAGACCGATTCTTTGGTCATCACAGCTGACATCCACCAGAAGTTTTGATCATGGAAAATTATATATCTTGCTCAAATATAAAATTAACCAGCCGAATCAAACTATCACGGAAAGCGTAAAAACGAAATTTCTTGTACGTTCAAATATTAAATTAAATCAAATCCACTATTGGAATTATTGAATGAGAGTAAAATCTAAATCTCTTCTAAATATTATTAGATTTGTTTTGTAAGATTGATTGATTTTAAACAACTCACTAACGTCATTTTGTTTTTTTTAATTTGTTCTGGGCTTTTATGTAAAAAATTTACGGCTTTACTCTTTTGTAACAATATAGCTAATTCTAATACATTTTAAAATACTAAAAAAAATGTTATATCTATTTTTTTTACATTATTTATTGCTGTTAAAAAGTTTAAGTTTGATTTTGTTTCACTGGGTTATTAACCCTTATTTTTCCCCCTGTTGTTGTGTAATCTAATGAGGCATATTATGTATATTTATATTTATCCATAACATTAAGTATCATTAACTCTAATTCCCTAAGCATCCAATTTAAAACAATGCAATGCAATGCAACATCCTTTGGGTGAGAAGTGTGAATGCAACAGCTGTTCTTTTAATAAAACATATTTTCATTTTTCCATAAATTGCATTAATCGTCACACGAAAAGTGGGCCCAAAGG
>JAMZAV010016967.1:0-10168 GCA_024449915.1 Sweltsa coloradensis | reverse complement strand
TAGCGTTAAAATCCCTTTAACTTCTACCGGGAAAGGGGAAACACAACATTTTAAAATATGTCTTATCTTATTCTGCGGCTGATAAAATGTTGTGTCTTCCCTTTCCAAGGTAAAGTCTTGTTACACTATCAACATGTTGACGCAACATGTTGACTCAACTTGTTGACCAGATGTAGATTGCATTGAAATGTGATGCTGCTGTCACACACTGAAATATGTTGACTCAACATGACGACCACGGCAATATGTTGACAAGAAGTTGAAAAAGTTCAACTTTTGAGAAATGTGACCAGATTTTGAGACGTTCAACCAATGGCTGACCGATATTTTGTCACGTGATCATTTCGTTTAGTTGATCCATGGTGTGGGCTATTTAAAAGCAAATTTTGTGGGAAGAAAGACTTATTTATGCGAGTAATTTACACTGAAAAGTTATAAAAATCGTACCGTTTCAGATAAGACACAAACAATAAGATGGGGTGAGTAAAAAATGGTAAAAAAGTTTTCCCAAACGAGACTCGAACCGGGACCCTTTGCGTGGTAGCCGAGCGCTCTCACCGTTGAGCCAGCAGCGAACTGGAATCCTGCGCCGCTTAGAGTGGTACGGATTAGCCCATCAGATACCACGCAGACTCGAGATGAACAAAAAAGCTTGGGGATGGCAATAACGACACTTTTAACTCTTTTATATCGATCTGCCAATACTTTTTAATGTTATTCACAGCTTTATATGGCATATGTACGTAATTACTATCTTTTTTTGGTATGAAACAGTTTCGAAGTGGCAGTTTCTCGACGGAATGTTCCAAATGTCCGTCAACATGTTGATGGAGGTGACACACACAGAGTGTAGTCTTGTCCAACATGTTGAGCCAACAAGTTGTATCAACATGTTGATAGTGTAACAAGACTTGTAGTAGTTAAATTCTGACCTGGTTGATATATTTGGCATATGATGCACTTAGATTATCAACAGTCGCTGCCTTTAGTGCTACACCTCGACATAATTTCAGCCCCACAATTACCTTTTTATCTGTCTTTGTCCGAATCATTCGCCCTCAAAAGTGTAAAAAAAAAAAAATTAAAAAACTTCCCACATATATCACAATTACTTCTATCACTTTCATCTTCAACAATATAATTAAATTTATTATTAATTACACTTTGTTGTTTCTTAACAAATACAATGCTTTTTGCTGCTAGGATACTATATTTGGACATGAAAACGATTCTTTTTTTTGGATGAGCGTAGCGAGCGTAGCGAGCGAAGCAAAAGTTCCATTTCACTACACTGGAGAAAAAAATCCGGAATGTTTTTTTTCTTTTTTCTTTTTTGTATTTTTGTCTGTTGTTAACACGTTTCCCGGGGTTTGAACCGATCTCCGATTGCGACAAAAATTTTATGGAGACCTTCGAAATCTCTGAACTTAGAACTGCACCGTACGAAAAATTAATAAAAAAATTATTTCTCTTGAAAATCCCCAATTTACGATTTTTCGGTTTTTCTTTTTTGTTTTTTGTTTGTATTTTGTGTGTTTGTGAACACGATTTCGGCTAAACCAATAATCCAATTGGGATAAAATTTTCTGGAGACCTTTGAAATCTTTAAACTTGAAACTGCCCCCTTTTTTGAGCGCAATCGAAAATTATTTCTCATAAAAATCGCAAATTTTACGATTTTTGTTGTATTTTTCTTGTTTTTTCTGTTTTTATTTTTGTGTGTGTTTTTAACACGATTCCGGCTAAACCGATACTCCAATTGCGATGAAATTTTCGGGAGACCTTCGAAATCTTTAACTTAGAACTGCCACGTTTTTGGGTACAATCGAAGATAATTTTCATGAATTTTCGTACTTTCACGATTTTTTAACGATTTTAAGTGCGATATTTTCGTGACATTTGGGCTGATTCTGCCCAAAACGGGTGGGGCTACAACGTTCATATTTAAACATGGACATTAAGGTAATGGTTATGTATTGCTTTTTGAAAGAAAAAGTTGAAAAAGTTGGCCAGAATCTATAGAAATAAAGGTTTAATATGAGTTTTTTTGAGGGTTTATAATAAAAATTAACAAGTAACAATAGAGACTTGACAACAATCACCTACAATGCATTCAAAAAGCACTTGCAAAGGAAAAGGGACCTACAAAAACTAAAAAACTTACAAAAACGCACATCCATCAACGCGGCGGGACTAAAGCGTTTTCCTAGTGTTACAACAATAGAATCACCCAAATTTACCACCACTCTCAAGGGGTACAATTTCAGTCTAATGGTGTTTTTAATTCGCAGGTCGCACTAGTGCGCCCTAGTCTGCACAGAATCGTCACTTGTCTCTACATTTGTTTTAGCAATGTTATTCAAGTGGAAGTCGACAACAATGTCATTTCTGCACTCGCCGAGTGCATGCCAATGGAAAACGCCATTATTTCCACTTCATTCCATGACGAGTAAAAAAAAAATATATAATATACAATTTTTGCGATGAATTTTATCTTTTATTTTCCAATAAATAGCCGCAAAAATGTACCCAGGAAGACCAAATTTATTATTTAATTGGAAATGTCACGAAGAATCCAAATCACATGTCAGATTTATTAAAGATGTATTCAAAAGTATAGAAAATGTTTGAAAACTAAGCGGCACTTTTATATACATAAGTCCAAAACAAGATGGCGTCCGTAAAAAACTTTGTTCCGGAATGCCAGATGTCTACCCAAGTTTTTTTTTATCACTAGGTATACCCTAACAGGATCAGAAGAAAAATTCCATCGAGGTCGAAATTCCTACGGGTCTTATGGTCAGGGATTGTATTTGTGTATTAGGCACCTATATGCAGGACTAATTTAAAATGTAATTCCTTAAAAAAAATCCCACAATGTACCAGGACGACCAAATTAGTATTATTTTATTTGAAATTTTTTGAAGAATCCAAATATAACGTCAGATTTTTTTACAGGGTATAATCAAAAGTATAGAAATGTATGAAAACCTAGAACGTGTACTATATGTATATGCCCAAAACAAGATGGCGTCCGTAAAAAACTTTTTTCCGGAATGCCAGATGTCGACCCAAGTTTTTTTTTTATCACTATGGTATAAACAGGGTCAGAAGAAAAATTCCAATCGAGGTCGAAATTCCTACGGTCTTATGGTCAGGGGTTGTATGTGTGTATTAGTGCACCTATATGCAGGACTAATAATATGTAATTTCCCTTTAAAAAAAATCCCACAATGTACCAGGACGACCAAAATTTGTATTATTTTATTTGAAATTTATGAAGAATCCAAGTATAACGTCAGATTTTTTACAGCTATAATCAAAAGTATAGAAAATGTATGAAAACCTAGAACGTTACTATATGTATATGCCCAAAACAAGATGGCGTCGTAAAAAACTTGTTCCGGAATGCCAGATGTCTACCCCAAATTTTTTTTATCACTAAGGTATACCCTAACAGGATCAGAAGAAAAATGTCATCGAGGTCGAAATTCCTACGGGGCTTTTGGTCAGGGATTGTATGTGTGTATTAGTGCACCTATATGCAGGACTAATAATATGTAATTCCCTAAAAAATAATCCCACAATGTACCCAGGACGAAACCCCCAAATTAGTATTATTTTTATTTGAAATTTTATGAAGAATCCAAATATAACGTCAGATTTATTACAGCTATAATCAAAAGTATAGAAAATGTATGAAAACCTAGAGCGTGTACTATATGTATATGCCCAAAACAAGATGGCGTCGTAAAAAACTTAGGCCCGGAATGCCAGATGTCTACCAAGATTTTTTATCCCTAAGGTATACCTAACAGGATCAGAAGAAATTTCCATCGAGGTCGAAATTCCTACGGGTCTTATGGCCAGGGACTGGATTAATTTGGGGTGAGTCATGATTTTGTACTAGGAAAACGCTAAAGCCCCGCCGCGTTGATGGATGAGCGGTTTTTTGTAAGTTTTTTGTTGGCGTTTTTTGGCGTTTGTTTGCACTTTTCCTTTGCAAGTGCTTTTTTAATGCATTGTAGGTGATTGTTTTCAAGTTTCTATTTTTTACTTGTTAATTGGTATTATAAACCTCAAAAAACTCATATTAAAACCTTTGTTTCTGGGATTCTGACTAACTTTTTTAACTTTTTTTTTCAAACGGTATTACATCACCAAACCTTAATGTCCATGTGAAAATCTTAACGTTTTAGTCCCACCCGTTTGGTCAGAATCGGTCCAAATGTGACGAAAATATCTCACTAAAAATTAAAAAAACTAATATTAAAACCTTTATTTCTAAGATTCTAGCTAACTTTTTCAACTTTTTCTTTAAAAAGGTACTTCAACACCATAATCTTAAGTCCATGTGTAATATGAACGTTGTAGCCCCACCCGTTTGGTCAGAAATCGGCCCAAATGTGACGAAAAATCGCACTAAAAATCGAAAAAAATCGTAAAAAATACGATATTCATGGGGAAAATATTTCTTCGATTGTACCCAAAAACAATACACCTCTAAGTTTAGGGGAAAACGAAGGTCGGTCAAATTTTCATCAAGATCGCATAAGCCGTTTGCCCCGGGAAACGAGCAAACAAACAGACGGGAAAAAAAAAAAAAAAAAAAAAAACCCGAGCTAAATTTTTTGGGGGGTCAGTGAAATTGAAGTCTTCGCTTCCGCTCGCTACGCTCGCTACGCTCATCCAATTATATCCCGAAATGGGCGTTGAATTAGCAAGTTTGGATTAGTGGTTAGACGCAGTTTTTGGATGAGCGAAGAGAAGACTTCAATTTCACCCCCCCCAAAAAATTTAGCTCGGGTGTTTTTTTTTTTTTTTTTTGTTTTTGTTTTTGTTTTTTTTTTTGTTTTTTTTTGTTTTTTTTCGTTTTCTGTTGTTCGCTCTCTACCGGGCAAAACGGCATAGCGATTTTGATAAAATTTGACAGGACCTTCAAAAAATTTTCTGAACTTAGATTTGCTACGTTTTTGGTTACAATCGAAAAAAATTTTTCTATGAATATCGTATTTTTACGATTTTTTGTTTTTAGTGCGTATTTTTTGTGACATTTGGGCCGATTCTGACCAAAGGTAAGGCTACAACGTTCATATTTCACAGGGATTAAAAGGGAAAGGTGATGTATTCTTTCTGAAAGAAAAAGTTGAAAAGTTAGCCAGAATCTATAGAAATAAAGCTTTTAAAAAAATTTTTTTGATTTTTTGTGCGATATTTCGTGCCATTTGGGCCAATTCGGGACCAAACGGGTGGGGCTACAACGTTCATATTAAACATGGACTTTAAAGGGTTTAGGGTTTGATGTAGTACCTATTGAAACAAAAAGTTGAAAAAGTTAGCCAGAATCCATAGAAATAAAGCTTTTAATATAAGTTTTTTTACGGTAAATTAATAATACCAATTGACAAAAAAACAATAGAAACTTGACAACAATCACCTACAATGCGTAGGCAGAAAAACAAAGCACTTGCAAAAGTAAAGATATCCTACGCAAACTAAAAAACTTTAAAAAGCTCATCCATCAACGCGGCGGGACTTTAGCTTTTTCCTAGTTTAATATTCATAGGGCTATAGATAAAGAGAAAAGGGCTTCCGCTTCAAAGTTTATTTCCAATGTAGGTTGGCTATCTATTTGACTTTCCCATGGTGTGCGGAGCATGGGCAAAGAGAAGACTTTGAGAATGGTAAATAAAAAAAAAGTAGAAACGCCAACTTCTTGGATTAAGAAGTAAAAATAGCTGAGAATCAAAACTGAGTTGGCTTCAGAGGTAGCTAAAGGCTGAAGTATAGTTGAATATAAAAAAAAACAACATCAGGAACCTGAACTGAACATTCAGCCAACCACAGCTGCACAACAAGATGAAGCTAGGTGAGTTTTAGAGTACCTTGAAAAACAGTTTAGATATACCGTGGTTAAGATTTCCAGAAGGCTCAGTTAGAAAATAATTGTGACTGTTTGGTTTTTGTTTCTATTTACTTTCATCACAAGCTTTCATATTGACATTTACATTGACAGATTGAAGTGTTTTAAAAGGTTTTTCAATGCCATCAATCCCAATTCATGAATAGTTTTTGTATTAAGTTTACATGGAATGTAAATTCATTGCCCGAATAATCCAACAGAAGTGTAAAGCCCCACCTTTCAGTTTATTTGCTTGAAGGACGCCGCCGGAACTCTTTCGGTTTGGGATGGACAGTTTTTTTATGTGTACCCACAAAACCTTTACGTCGCTATTTTAAATCTAAAAACCTACTGATCAAAAAAATGTCCATACCACCGAAAGAGTTCCTAAAAAGGGCCACGTAATTTTTAATGGTATTCTCCCGCGAGCGGTGGGCGCAATGAGTTCGAGGCTGACCTTGGACTTCTAGATAAGATAATTGTACTATTTAATTAACTTTACAATTTATTATAATGTGATAGCTTTTGGTTTATTTGGATTAATGGCGCGTCAACCGTTAGGTGCCACTCTAGCCTAGGGGTTATGGGGGCGGGGGAGAGGGAATGGGGCATGCTTATCAGAACCAGCCCCGGGTAGGGAGCTGACAGGAAAGTTCTCACGTCACGTTCGTCATCGTCTTTATCATCGTTCGTTGTGTCATTGTCATCGTCGTCGGGGAGGTCGTCAAGGGAAAGGGAACTTGTCCCTGACGACGTTTGCCATACCTCGCCTCACCAGCCGATGTTAGTAACTTGTTAGCAAGGTGCACTTTTTCTCTTGAATCGCTTATAGTACAATTAGCATAGCCCTGCTCTGGGCCAATTCTGCCCCCAGGCCCAGACGGGGGAGTCCATAGTTGGTTCGCTAAACATAAAGGCTAGCAAGCAATGCTTGTAAATGCTACAAATGGGGAGGCCTACATCTAAGAGATACAAAAGTCTACGAAAATGAAATATCACATCCCCTTAGTTAACTAAATGATGTCACTTTTACCTTTCCATGGTTTTTAATAATCGTCTGGTCGCTCGAAGTAATGATGAAACCGAGAAGAATCGTGCATTAAATGTATACCAGTAGGTAACTCTAGACTTCTTTCTGTGAATAATTTCCGATAGTAACTCATTACTATGGTTTCTAACAACAATAACGCATCCAAATAGCAATGAAAAGTATATTAATTCAAATCGATATCGGGGGTATCTAAATTCGCATTGTTGCATCAGAGCTTTGTCAGGTTTAGAAGTTTATTTTGATTAAGGGCACGTCAACCGTTAGGTCATAATGCGCCACTCGAGCCTATAGGGGGCGTGGGGAGGAAAGACCCATGCTGGTCAGAACCAGCTACGGAGTATATGGAGATGAAACGGGGTATTCTCACGTCGTGTTCGTCATCGTCTTTGTCATCGTTCGTGTTGGCGTCGTCGTCGGAGAGGGGAAGTCGTCAAGGGAAAGGGGAGAGGTACCCGACGACGAACGCCAGAAATCGTCTCTAGTTTTGGGGAGTAAAATACCAACCTAGATACTAGCTGATGTTTGCGAGGTGGACTTTTCTTTTGAATCGCCTTTTGAGATTAGCAGAGCCATGCTTTGGGCCATGGGCCAATTCTTCCCCGGGCCCAGACGGGTGATTTTCTCACCTAATACAATTTGCAAACAAGAGTATGCCAGAGACATCAGAATAATATTTAGGCCTTCTTTTAATTAGACCTAATTTAGAAGAACAATGTATAATGTAGGGCCTTTAATTTTAGGCCTAAGGGTCGTGAGAAAAAAAGTAGGGCAAAATTTTAAAAAATTTAGTAGTCAAATAAGGGGGGACGCTTCGAAAAACGCTTTAGTGGGTTTTGATGGAGAAGGGTATTTAAATTCCCCGGGCCCCAAAGGGGTTTTTTTTTGGTTTTTTTTTAAATCGAAATCTAATAACCCTTTTCTAGGCCCTACGAAAGGAGCCCAACCCACAAAAAAAACAGAAATAAATAGGCCCACTTCATCCTTTATCTTTTTTATTTTAAATTACATTTACTAAATAAAACCTTTAAAAATTTTTAATCGCTTTGTTTTGCTCTTGAAAACAGTTTAGCTGGGTTTTAAAGAAAAATTTCCCTTTTCGATGGACGCTCTTGGGAACGGGGAATGAAGAGCAAGTTTATTTGATTCTCATATCACTATAATAGGGCTCAAAGCAAGTGGAAAAATACGTACCGTTCAAAGGCTAAATCATTAATACCTATCCACGGTTTTCAATAATCGACCCGTCGCTGGAATATGTAGAAAACTAAAAACATTACACAGAAATCTGAAAGTATGCTGAAATTAGGGTAACTATGGATTTTTTTCAATAATGAGCACATCAAAATAGTAATATAACATTTTCTTATGTAAAGTATATTATTATTGTTGGCTGAATCTTCTAGCGGTCATTCGAAGGCACGTGTAGATTTAGATAATCTTGTCTATTTTTTTTTTATTTATTGGCGGCTAGGTCTATAAGTTATTAAAGTACACCTGTTGGACCGACTTAGCTCAGATTAGGGAGGTAGTCGAGTCGAAACCCGCCCTTGGCAATCCTGACTGAAAGACTTGTTCCAATATGTTTATCTTCAGTCGTTGATGTAAATGAAAGGGATTGAGTCATATTAAACATGCCTTAATTGGATATTCCCCTCACAACTACCCTTACATAACCGCACATGTATAGACCCAGGTTATTTTCAGTAGCATATTATTTTAGTGTTTAGAATAACCACTCTTACTTATTCATACTGTTCTCTTTGGAAAATGTACACTATGTGTCGCAGTTTCAGACGTTGCCTGTAAGTGTAGAACTTTTAGCTTTCGCGTTAGAAACTTTACGATGATTCGCGTCAATCGGCAATTCTTCTTCTTGATAGGCCTATGTTTTGAACCAACAATAATTTGTTAAACACGTTAAGAGGAAGCGTGATTTGATCTTCGGCGCGTTCCTTGTCCTGCAGCCAAAAATCATTACATCTAAATACAACTTGGCATACTTGATAATGAAGGACATCTGTAAGCGCCTATCATATCTGATTTTTAATATTTATCATAAATCAATCAGAAAATGCGTAGTCATTTGGGTGTTTTTGACCATTTTGACAGAACTAAATTCTAGAAAATGGAATGTATTTTTTGTTTATTTTCTACAATCAATTAGGAAATGTGATTGGGCCCATGTGATGAACTTCATAATTCAATTATCACAAATAATGCGAAAATTGGTTGAGAATTTAAAAAGCTCTTAACTTATTATTTTAATATGGTTTTATAATAATATATCATAATATATTATACAGCATAGTTAGTGGTTTGAGCCACAGACAAGCACATATACACACACACTGACACACACACACTACGATGCTCCATCTTCTTCTGATTTTTTAAAACATAAATCAAGGATTTAACGACACATCCTTTCAAAATAAGCACGATTATTTATTAGACTTTTGACAAATGTGTGGTTCAGTGACCCAGAAAAACATCCACTTACTCCCTCACCATGAGCCGAGGGTTGGGCAACGCGCATATCCGAGTGTTAGGTCACTGGGATGGAAGCCTGGACGGAAATAACGTGTTGGGCAATGGTAATGGTTGGCCCAAGCGCAACAAGCCTACACTCTCACTGCACCATGAGGAATGAGCATGTATCTGCATCACATTAATTGTATTTACATATCAAATGCTTATCGACTTATTTTAAAATTACAATGTGCAAAAAAATAATCATTCACTGATCGAAGTTCACATTATTTTCTTGACAATTGGCATCAATTGACCAATTTTGTTTGATATCTTTACCTATATGATTCCAGTTACTATCGATGGGTTATTATGACAATCCGAAATTATCAATTTAAATTAAAATTTTTTTTTTATTTTATTTGTATTTATTAATTTATTTTAAAGTCTATCATATTCGGTTAAAAAACCCGATTTACAAAGTAGTACAAAATAAATAAATCTAAAACATTTTAAAAGATAGTGTTTAGGTGTCAAGTTTTCTATATGGTAAACAGCACTCACAGGCAGCTTTTAATCAATGTAATTAAATTTAAACATTAAAAAAATTTTTTTTTTGTATATTGCACTCATCTGACCTAAGTTTGCAATCTGTATTTAATATTTACATTTTGTAAGAAATAAAAACACTAAAGTGATTGTAGGCAACCACAGTGTTAGTTTTTAAAAAGGCGTACAAATGTATG
>JAMZAV010016964.1:0-10849 GCA_024449915.1 Sweltsa coloradensis | reverse complement strand
GGAGTGGGGTTGGTTTAGGTGGGGGGGGGGGGGAGGGATCCCCACAGCTACAAAATAAATTTTTTAAAACATATTCAAATTAGCTTTAGTCTGATATTCTAAATACAACGAATCGATTTATACCACCGTAGGAGTTTTTGGATTGATGCTCAACAATGATGATTTGATTCATATCGTACTTCCTTGGCACATTGGGTTTTGAGGTATTACACATTGTTTTGTTTTTTTCACTATTTGGTTTTATACATCCTGATATTATAAGAACAGTTGGGTTATATTGAAATACAATTTTCAGATCTATACTTGTTTTTTATTACATAAAAATATTGCATTTAGCATTACAATTGCACTTATTTTATTTATTTATTGTCAGGTCATGGCGGGAACATTTGTATTTAAGTTGATTGATATAAATATAAGGTATAAATGATCGGGTTTTGAATTTAGTTGGTACATAAGTGCGCGTCAAATGTAAGGCCATAATTCGCCACTCTAGCCTATGAAAGGCTAGGGAGGAAATACCCATGCTGCCCCAGCCTTATAGGTAAGGGAATGAATGTAATATGTTATACCGGGTCTTCAGCACATAACTCGCTCACTCGTCTGACAACGACTTTGGTGTTTTCCTAGTTTAAATGTTACTATGTGGTGTTATTTAAATGTTATTCTGGTAATTTATAAATTGTCAGAATAATATAATGGTTAATAGGGTACGTATACTTGGTATATTCAGCCACCTACATTTATCTATTATTATCTTGGAGAATGTTTATCAGTGGCAAGATCTGTTGCACTTTATGTTTTGCCGTTGGTACACTGATATGTTTTTATGACAAATGTATACCATTGTTACGTTGAACTCAAAACTGTATTCATGAAACTTAGTCTTACATGGAAAACGTGTGTGTGCTTACTACTTATTACTTAATATGTATGAAAGTGTGAAAAATATTGGGGAGGGTTGTAGATTAACCTGTTTAATTTTCGCAATGTTAATAACTAAGATAATATTGTTGTTGAAAAATCTGTAAATATTGTTGATATCCGTTTAATTTTACCTGTTGAATAGACTAATATTTTGATACAATTTAACCCACACATTGCAAAATTTAGTGGTGGGTTAATGTAAAATTTAATTATGTCCCAACCACGACAATGGACATGTTCAAAAAACAAACAAACAAAACTTATTGCAACAAGTCGGATGTTGGCATTTTACCTTTGACCCTTTACAACATGTAACAATTAGTAAACAGACTTGGCAACATCATGACAACATTGGAGCTCGATGATTTTGTAAAGGGTGACCCCCCCCCCCTTGCCACTACTTGCGCAGACAATATCAACTTTTTTAACATATAGAAAGAAGATTATAAACAAACAATCTGTGGCATATGTTTAGAAAAGATATATACGTACTTGGTGTTAAAATGGTCATATTATATGTATAATTTAATACGAAAACACTCAAGATCTTAAAGCCCTTCTTCTTAGAGTAGTTCTCGGTAAAAGTCCCATGCAGAATTTGAAATAATTTAACAAATTTTGTCGTTAAAGTTTTAAAATCAAATATTATGCTTTATCATGGTTTTAAAGTAGGCGACTAAGACGTTGATACTATGTGGTTTTTCTTGGAAAAAAATATCATTAACCTGTACAGAAGAGCTTTATGAGCTCTCTTGGTGAATCACTTTATAACAATTGTCTTTACCACAATCATTTATAAAGACATTTAACTGAATAATCTTAAAATAACAATTACGATAATTTATTAACAGCTAGCAGGTCTCGGTCTAAGAATTTTTTTATAAACACAGGGGATGCTTAATTTGGAGCTTAATCACGTAAATATATATTTTTTTATTTATGCGGTAAATGAAACATTTGTTTGAATTTACAGAGCAAATATTTATATAAAATTGCAAAATTTGCCAAAAAAAACATGATTAAGGTGTTGAATATATATATATTTTTAATCTTCAGGTGATAACTAAACATTCATTTTAAAAAGTGTTTTCTCCACTAAAATCATGTTTTTGGCAAATAATGCAATCTAATTTAAATATTTGCACTTTAAATTTAAACAGATTTTTTTCATTTAACCCATAAATTAAATAATACAGCTACGTGATGTAAGCTTCAAATTAAGCATCCCCTGTCTTTACAAGGCAAAGTTCTCAGCAGAACTGCTAGCTGTTAATAAATTAACGTAATTTTCATTATAAGATCTTTCAGTTAAATTTCTTTTTTAGGGGGGCCCCTCTTCGTAAATGCTAGGCGAGCGTTTCGAGCTTAATAAATTTTCCCGGGCCTAATTCCACTCAGTCTCAATTCAGGCCTGAGGTAGTTCACATCTAACTGAGAGCTCGCATCCGCCCTCCCGATTATACTAAAAGTCAGCTGACAAATTTTATCCTAGTAGAGGCCTAGCCCTTGAATTCGCCTAATTGCTCTCATTATATTAAAAGAAAAAAAAGAACGCAGGACAGAGTTTGGTTTTGGGCGGCGAAATGGTCGTTCCGGCCCTAGTTGCGGTTTTAAGAGCTCACAGCCTGGCTGGGAATGTCGTTAAAAAAGTAATTAAAGTGGCTAATTCGACCATTTGTTTTAAAAAGAGGACTAAAAGTAAAACATGGCTCTTTTGACGTGCAAAGTTGTACGTTCTTTCTAGCTGGTGTAAATCGAGGGGATTCGAGGATTCATTGTAATGGTTGTGTAGAAAACGTCTCGACTAGAAACGAGCGATTTTAAAATGATTTTTGGCAAAACGCAAAACCACGTTGAAATTTGTTTTACTTTTTATTTTGTTAATTCATGCATGAACGGCAATTGAGGGCGCTTCTTTACGACTGTGTTATTTTAAATGCATTAATATTATTATTTTTATTATTATTATTATTATTATTATTATTATTATTATTATTATTTTATTATTTTTATTATTATTATTTCTTTTATTCACCAATATAAAACATTACATAATGGGTATTAAGAGCTTTCACCAGAGATGAACCACACCTCTAAGGTGAAACCCCTATTACAAAACAATTAAATATACATGACATTAAAAATACATTACATACAAGAAATAACTGAAACAATGTCTTCATTACTAAAACTTTGCGTAGTATATGGGCGGTTCCTAATAATGCTGCCTTTTGAAACTCTGGAGTACAGTGATTGCCAGAGATATGTTGGAGGTTCTCTTCAAAACTTCTTCCAATTGTCCCACAAGCTCCAATTATAATGGGAACAACCTTACAACTGACATTCCACATTCGTTAAATTTTCTTTTTGAAGGTCTCGATATCTTGTGCGTTCTCTGCTTCCTTTAATACTATGTTGCGGTCTGATGGAATAGCTACATCGATGATCAAACATTTTGAGTCTCTTTGTTTTAACAACAAATGTCTGGTTTGTTGTGAAGAACCTTTCGATCAGGGATTATTTGCCATTCCACAATATGGTCACTTTACCATTGTCAACTACTTGCTCTGGTTTATGCATGTACCATTTGCAGAAGTTCGATGTTATAACTTCTACAAATGTTCCAATGCAAAATGCCCCAACCTTATCATGTCGATCAATGTTTTCCGTTTTTGCTAAGACCGGGCATCCAGAAATAATGTGCTCCACGCCTTTTTCATAAAGCTTACACAAACGACACTTGGTCATTTTACTTCGAGTTTGAGAATTTTTTTTTCGTAATTTTTTGTTCTTAAGGCTTGATCTTGTGCAGCTACAATAAGACTTTCAGTTTCACCCTTGAGATTACTTCTGCCCAGCCACTTATTGGTTTGATTTTGGTCAAATGTGGTTGCATCATGCGTGTAATATATTTTTCCATGAAAAGGTTTAGACTTCCAGCAACTTTATTAGATCTTCCTGGATAATTTCTTAATTTTCTTTTGATAACCTTGACTTGTTAGTGATGGACCCGTTGATCTGATTAATATCGGTTAATTCCATACCTGATTGAAACTTGTTGCTTAACTTAATGATAGATTTTCTCATAGCTTTGCTAGACTCATGTTCTTGAACCATTCTAATAAATTTGTCATCTTCTTTACCTTCTATGTATAAACTTAAACCAATCATTGCTGTTTTGTATGACCCCTCTAGTTGAGTTATTCCGCGCCCTCCATTCTTCCTTGCGATATACAGTCTTTCTACGTCCGCTGTGGATGGTGCATTCCGTTTATTGTCAACAGTTTTCTTGTTTTCGATCTAATCTCTTAAGTTTTTCAATGCTCCAATCTAAAATCCCAAAGCTAAAAGATAATACTGGCACAGCAAATTGACCAATTGCAATAGTTTTATTTCGTCCGTTCAATTCACTTTCAAGTATTAATCTTAGGCGTCGTTTGTATTCTTTGCTCAATTTATCTTTCATTAATGTATGCTGAACACCGTTACCTTCTTCTACTCCAAGATATTTATAATTTGATTCTTGACAATGTCCTCAATAGTGATATGCTCGTCAAGTGGATTTTTTTTCACTTGAGACAATTTCCCTCTTTTGAATGTCGCTTTCTTGCCCCTTCTCGATTCCAAATTCCATACAAATGTCGTCACTGAAAGTTTTGACGATATTTAGTAAGATACTAAGTTCTTCGTCATTTTTTTCAAATAATTTTTAAAACGTCCATGTACAGAAGATGCGAGACTTTATCTTCATTTGGCAATAATACATACCCCAAACCTGCGTCATGAAAGGGAATTTGTCAAAGGAAACAAGCTCATGCAGAATAGAAGTGGCGATAAAGAATCACCCTGAAATATTCCTCGTTGTATGTGAACATTACTTGATACGATTTCTTCGGTTCTCCGTTCTTATTTTCATACTTGTATTCCAATGTAGCATCATAATTTTGCAGAAGTTGACAACAATTGGGCTGACCTTATACATTTCCAATACTTTTAATATCCAACTATGTGGCACACTATCAAATGCTTTCTTGTAATCAATCCAACCTACGCTAAGATTCTTCTGCCTCTGTTTACAATTTTCATTATAGCTTTACTCAAAAGAAGATGAAACCTTACAGCCATACGTATTTCTACAACAACCTTTTTTCTCTAATTTGGGATTACATTATTGTAGCTAAAAAATACTTGCATTCGTTCAGTTATAATTGACGTTAAGATTTTATACATTGTAGGTAAACATGTGATAGGTCTATAATTTTTTTGGGTTTTTCAGTTTGTGCAGACTTCGGTAACAAAAACGTAACCCTGTGGTCAACCATAATGGTGCGTCTTCAGGATGAACTAAAGCATTATTAAGCAAAGTTACTAGAATAGTATGAGTGGATGTCAGTTGTTTTAGCCAAAAATTGGATAATTTGTCTGGCCCTGGTGCTTTCCAGCTAGAACTTTTCCGAAGGGAACTAGACAAAAACACCCAATGTTTAAATTTTTTCCCAATTCATATCCGGAGAATCAGCACAATCCAATTCTTGATGTTGAATCCATTTAGCCTTCTGAATTATGCTTTTGTTATCTTCCCAGATTGATTCCAAAAAATTCTATTTCATCTTTGTTGGTTTATTTTTTATTTCAATGTTTTTTTTTCCAAGCTCTCTGTAGGGAATTTATTTCCATTTTTTTGAGAAAAGTTTATTTTGTCTAAATTGCAGCGTTCTTTTTGTGTATCTTCTTATTCTCTGAGCTTTTGACTGGATCTTCTGTTTCAATTGCTCTTCTACTTGAACCCATCTTGGGACTTGTGTATACTATACTTTTCAAAAAGTTGTCGTTTCTTACAGTAAGTTTATACGAAAGATTTAAATTTTAGTTCTTATTTCATGAAACAAGGATAGGTATTTCCGCCATGAATCAATTTGTTTTTGAATTCGTATTTTCCACTTTGGTGTAATACAACTGTTTTTAAAAAATGATTGTTCTTTTTTACAAGCTTGTCTGTAATAAAATGAGGCCGTTCCATAAAGTAGATGATTAAGGCTTGTTATGTCTATTGGATGCCCAAATTTAACAATAATTCTGTCTAAAACAGCGTTAGCATTTGAGATTAATTGTTCTGCCTTTTTGTTTAATCTTATTTTAGCGAGGCGTTCACGGGGGTTTATGGGAATATTTTGAATTTTTATCCATTGAGAAATAATTTCGTCCATTAAGTTGGCACTTTCTTCAGTCAAAACAGGGAATGCACTTTCTCTAGATTGTGTTCATTGACATTCAGTTCCTCTCTACCACCCCTATCTGGTACCATATTGTCTAGTTCTTCCATCACGGGTATCGGAAAAATCTTGTACGGGAATGACATTGTCCAGTTCTTCCCTTCTGAGTTGAGGCTGCAGGACTACCCCATTAATCACAACTCTTACATCTTGTTTGATTACACTTAACTCGTAATCAGATAGTTTCTTTTTCTTTTCAATGAATCTCCTTTGATTCGCTAGCTTGTTGGCATTCAGATCTGGTCTTTTATTAGGGTTGCGTTCCCGCCAAAGTTGGTAGGTTTGTTTCAAATTTATTGTCCCCGTTGTTTCTTGCACATTAAAATGGCACCACATTAATTCGGTATATTCCTCTCTACTCCATGGTTGGTGTTTGTATGTATGATTAAGGTTATCATTATCATCAACCTCGTGCTCTATTATAGTTCCAGGGTCATTTTGAATTGCTTCGTATTATTATTATTATTATTATTATTATTATTATTATTATTATTATTATTATTATTATTATTATTATTATTATTATTATTATTATTATTATTATTATTATTATTATTATTATTATTATTAGTATCTTCTCTAAAGGTTTTAGATTGTTCTGTATCGATCGTGGGGTATCATATTTTTATCCTAAAAACAGAACTTAAAAATGTATCTATATATACCTTTAAAATCACAATTAATCATTTTTATATGTTTGCAGAAATTCTAGACTCTTATTACCACTAAAGCAATGGTTTTTAAGATTATAAAATACTCTGCCATAATATTTTGTCAATCGTGATTTGGTATTACGCATATTAATAACAACCTCCTTAAGATTCTAATTTTTTGGGTAAAAATGGTCTACTTTGTATCTAAAATTCGGTAGAATTTGGTCATGAATCGATTTTCAAATGAACATTTTAACATTGTAAAAAGTAGGTACAATCTCATAAAATCGTCTAAACTCATTTCGTAAATAATGTCGACTCGTTACCACTCTTCTGAAAATCCAGGAGGCCTACAATGTAAAGAACATCTATTGATTTCGTTGGGTATATAAATGATATCTAGAGTTTATTACGGAAGGCTGTCATAAAAGGCAAAAGCTCTTCTCTGTAAAATTCTCCGCCAACGCAAAGTAAGCCAACATCCAGCATTGCGCTCCAATATTACCGTGACAAAAGTAATCTGAGACCCTTATTGGAGTCTTCGATGAAAACATTCGCTGAATCCCATCCCATAGAGAACTCTTTCACTCCCCGTATTCGGTTCCAGCCTCGGCTGCGGAACGCTTCTTTTGTGACTAAACTCTCATCTACGAAAGTACTTCCAAAGTACCAAGCTGCTTACGTTTCTATCGCGGAGTGGAATGTGAATGTGAACGGGTTGAGGAAGAGCTTACTTAATATCGAAATGTACGATATACTAGGAGGTTGTTGAAAGGGTGTGGCCTTTTGGCTGTGCGGGGTTTATCGTATGGTCGATACAGAAGGCACTGGGTTCGATCACTGCTTTGCCCCTGATTGAACTATCGGCCAAAAATATTAACGGTATCATAAATGTCTACTATTTATTTCGGCCAGTTCGTTGGTAATATCGGTAAAATATTTTATCTGATTATCAAAGAATTACTGATATCATCAGATTTTAAATTACTATTTTAGTGATATAACCACATCGTCTAATTTTACTGTATATTTCGGACAAGTAAGATCTAATGTCGGTAAATTACAGTGGTATCATTAAAATTTTACTGATCAACACGATTGTGACGATAGTTGAAGCAAGGACGGTGATGCTTGTTTTGTCCATGCATAAACTAATTTATTTAAACAGTAAAATTAATATTGAATTGTTAGGTTTCGTCATGTTAAGCGACAAAGATAAAATTTGCCCTCCTCTGTTAGTCTTTTTTTAGCTTGCAGTGTAAATAACATTTGAATTGATACGCAACCATAGGCTTTAAAATGCGTCTGCAATTAGTGACTCATGTAACAAAAGAATGTTGGATATCTTTAGTTGTAAATGGATATATGAATTAATTAATAATACATAAATAATTGTATAACTGAAAATACTCAATTACCGGTGATTCTCAGCAGTAAATTACTATTTGAATGTTAAATGGCGTAGGTTTCTGAGTAGGTTCTGGTTATTGTTCATTTCTGAAATACTCTGCTTTTTATTGCCATAGAAACATGGGGGAAAAAAGTAGTTTTTTCTGTACAGAATAACGGTCAGGTTCGTAAATACAAATAGGCCTACATACTAAACTAAACTTGACCTGCAATGCTCATATAGTTTATGGTTAATTTAGTCCCTGCATTTGTCTCTTTCACGTGTTAGGCTGCGGGTTAATGTGTTTAGAAAGCCGCTGATTATATTGAACCTGAATATCGGACGAATCAACTCAAATGACTGGCTAATGTAAATGATTGACCTAAGCGCCCTGGGTGGGTGGGAGTATAATTCACGTCCAAACTAATGACACCTTCATGCGATGTGACTGCCCGAGTTCTCATTTGCATCCAAACGCCATAACAATAAATTCTTACAATGCGTGCGGACGCGTCGGAAAATTGGCTTGTCAATAATGACTGTTTAAACTCAATTCCCTATTTGATCACTATCATCGATCATAAATTGACATATGCGATGGAGGGGCCTCTAAAATGGACGCGTTGTGCGTTGACTAATTTCAACCTAATCTGTTTGATATTTGATATTCTATTAACTCAACGTGGTAATCAAACCCTTGATGAGAGAGACAGAGAGGAGATGGGAGGAGATGGGAGAAAGAGAGAAAGAGAGAGAGAGAGAGAGAGTGAAAGAGTATGAGAGAGACAGAGACAGGATAAGAGGGAGAGAAGAATCGGGTGCTGGAAGAGAGGAAAGATAGAGATAAGATGGAGATAGAGATAAGATGGAGAGAGGAGGACAAGAAAGAGGAGGGTTTATAGGAGATTTGTAGAAAAACAGTGATGAGAGAGTGGAAGGATAGATAAAGGAGGGAGAACGGGGAAAATATGAGAAGGGGGAGAGAGAATGGGGAGAAAGGATGAGAAAGAGAGGAGATGAAGCAGAGAAAGATTGACAGGGTATAGGAAGAGAGAAAAGGTGTGTTAGTTTTTGTTTTATTGTCAGTGTTGAACTGAGATCAAGTTAATTTGTCGGGGAGCCATTGTGATCAACACTTGAAATCAATCAGTTATTAAAGTTATGATGTTATTTGCGTGATAAGTATATAATGTAGATGAACAACCTTGTTGAAGAAAACACGGCCCCACAACGTCGAGACTGTTGATAGCGTTTCTCGGGCGTTTCCTATTGTTTAAACAAAGCGAGAACGATTAAAGTGGAAGCCAATTATCTTCTTTGCTTAATCCCCATCCAGTCACTTAAACCAGTTCCCAAATTTGATTTGAATTACTTCAGACAATCGTTAGCAAAGATTGTTTACTTAACACCTTCTGACAATGACTCGTCCTCGATGCTCATAGTCATTATTTTGTAATGCCAGCAATAATACTTTATTATTTTATTTATTTATTTAAAAAAATGTTCATCTGATCTAAAAAAGCTTTTAATACTTATGAGATCTTGTGTTACGCTTTCTTAAAAATAACAATAACACTCGCATAGCATTCAGAACTATTTGGCATCTAATATATTGTATGCAAGAAAACAATTTTGTTTATGAAATTAGGCTCTGGCATACAAATTTGTAATGCTTCACGCTGCAGCATTAGTTAATGTCAAAAAATCGAATGAATCACGAATAAGTATGATTCTCAATTTGGCTAGTCGGGAGACACTACCGTAGGTGGAATTTATAATATTTAATACAATCTAGAAATTGAATATTAAATAAGTTTGACTTGAGAAAGATTATTAAAGGGGTGTCAGAGTACCTGAAACTTCAAATCGAGTCGGAGTATTTGCTACTCGAATCAGAGTAACAAAAAATAATGGTTTTGGTGGAGGTGCCGGGTCGCCCGCGAGTGTGGAAACATAAAATCGTTATCCACTTCTGTTGCTACCTTACCAACCCTGTTTAGCCTTAATAGTAGCCCAGTCTTTTGATACAATTTTTTATAATTTATGGAAGTTATGAAATTTTTCTGACACAAAACAAATTGAATCATTAAATGCCACTATAATAATGTCATATCAAGTAAGGAGCTTATATGCAGACTAAAGTCAATAATTAATTTGATATTTTTAGTCATAGTGGAAACATTATAGTCAAATAAAAAAGGGATGCACTCGTACTCAAATTAGACTGGAGTAGTTTCAATACTCGAATAAAAATCAGAACTCGCACTCCCCTACTTATTATTAAATTCATTATATTAATAATTTTATTGGTCTTATTATATGATATTCGTTACAGTAACAAAGTTAATCATAGCTTCCCCACTCTTAACCTTTCACTTGGGAGATATGTCAAGATGAATGTAGATAATTATGAGTGAGTGGGTAGACTCTAAATACGAATTTTATATTTTTTTATTTATTTATTCAGAGATGGAAAATCTTGCCCTAATATAGAAAATAAATATAATATTTCCATTTCAAAGCGTTGACTAGTAGAATAAAAAAAGAATCACGTGCAATATTTTCCAAAAATATTTTCACGCCCCAAAAATAGAAAATTTTTAAAA